>APFE030817631.1:0-30887 GCA_000404065.3 Pinus taeda | reverse complement strand
TCTTCCAGATTGCAGAGAGCGCAAGAAGAGAGCCTAATCAACAATATTGAAACTATTTTATTCATTTGGAACCTAAAATTTAAAAGACAAAGTGAAAGGATTTGATCTCTAACTTCAAATTGTGGCTCTCAAAACTCTATTTGTCTCGTTCTTCTCAAATATTTCTTCTCTTTCTACATCTTCCTGCAAATGATTAGTGAGTTGGGTGGCTCTTACTCCATCACTAATAAATATATTTGCAAATAAAATAAAATCTAACTTAAAAACTTAAAGAAAAAACACACACATTACCAAACTTGGTTTTATTCATTAATTCTATCCTACTCTACTCTACTGGAAATATAAAATTGTTTCAAGTGTAGGCATATTTCCAATGTCACCATGTGCGTAACATGATTAAAAATATATTCATGTTTAGTTTTGAAAAATATGCATTAAAACACATCAAAGCATGAAATACAAGTTGTTTTGATAATACAATTAAGAAGTAAGGAAGAATGAGAGAGTGATGTGACTTGATCCTTGATTGGAACCATTTTTCAATAAGGTCATGACATTCCTGATTCCTTTCTTGGTTTAGATCACATTGAATATCCTCATTTATTATGTATTCCTCAATCTTAGATTCTGTTGGTTTCTCCCCATCAAAAGTATTGCATTATTGTTTAATCGCTTAAACAGATTGACAAGAGGAAAAGGAGACTTGAAGATCCTCTTGTGGAGGTGGAGAGATAGAAAAGTTTCTGCATGCAGTTAAAATAGACTCTTCCTCAGAGGTAGATATCCCAGTTGTTGCTAAGATTCGTGAAAGTTCTTGGAAGAACATTTTTCAAATTCTTAATTGTTTGTGAATTACTCCAACTCGTTGATAATTCCTGTCGTGCACACAGACTAGTACAAAGTTTTGAAAAATTATTGAAATTTCAAATGCAAAATGATTTTAATATGATTTCAACATGAATCTAAGAATGAATGCAACTATGATGAGTTGTCTAAACTTCAAAATAAACACCTATGTATACCTCCCCGACAAAGGCGCCAAAATGTTGGGGGATTTAATTGCGAGTTAAATCCCTGTCATTAATTGTCAACCCGAGGTTCATAGAACTGACGAGGTATACCTGTACTATATGTACTAGTTACTTATTTATCAGAATATATTAATCTAATGCAATTGAAACTAACTACAAAGTTAATTAAATCAATACAATCTAAACAAAACCAAACATAATGAAATTGAAATCACACTTTCATAAATGAAATGACGCTTGCAGAATTTAAATCACACCACACTCACATAAATGAAATCACACTCACACTTGCTGAAAATAAATGAAATAAAACAGCTACACTATGTTTCCAATATGTACAAAGGTGTGCAAACTGTGATCGATGGGGGCCCTCCATTCCTCAGTAAGCACACTGAACAACTATCATCACATCATGGAGATCAAAGTGGCAATATGTATTTCATAAAATGAGTTACAAGATATTACAACAATTATCTCTCTCACTTTACAAACCACATGGATGGAACTTGGAACCTCCAACTAGCAACTAACACTAACACTAACAACAACACTAACTATTTAACAACTTGACAACTAACAACCCTTTATATGAAGGGTGAACTCCTACTTATACAAAAATTAAGGATAACTATACAATAAATATAGATCCTTAGATCTCTCCTTAAATCTGTATTTATCTCTTTGTGGTTACAGCCATTATCCTAAAAATTTAAGATACAAATCCTCTCAAAATTCTCATCCATGATTCTTCTCCTTTGAATGTGCATAGTTGATTCAAAATGGATCTAGTAATAGACTTCTAAGTCTAAAAATCTTCCTCACAGAGGAAAATTAAATTCAAAGGATGCTCCTAGAAATAGTCTCATTGCATAGATCTCTTCATTATGAATCTAACGCAATTTGAATGGGCTAAAATAGACTTCGGATGAAGAAGTTATCACAAAAAGAATATTGCCCATTATCCTTAGAAAAGGAGGCAAATTATTATAAAAATGGGCTTAAGGCTTATATGTGTTCCTTAAGGAAATCAAATCGGAGAAAAGCCAAGCGTAGTGTTAAAGGACATGGCCTGAAGGAATTGCGATAACGGCAACGCGATTGCACATGGACCGTTAGATCGGACACGTAGATCAACGATGGAGATGGCTTTATCGCATCGCATGAAACCATGGGAGAAGGACCAAGATCCATGCCATTGCGACTTACGATAGCGATACGCCGATGCGATTGGCGATCGGTGATCGACGATAGGATCGCACAATAAAAAGGGCCATTGACATGCGACATTGCGATGTGTGATCAATGATACACCAATGCGATGTGCCGATAGTGATAGCGCCGATGCGATGGGCAAATAGCGAGAGCGCCGATAGAGCGATCGATGAATCCCTGATACAAGGGCCGTTTCGAATTGCGACATGCGATTGTGATATGCGATTGGCGATCAGCGCAAAGGAGCTCCTGCTTGTTGCGATTTCGATATGCGATTAGAGCCCAAACCCGATAGTTTATAAGCACAATTTCATATAATTTGAAATCTGGATTTACGGGATTTCTTTGTATTTCAGTGTATTGGGGTTTTTGGCCATACACAATGCGATTTGTGATATTGCGATAGAATAATGGGCCCGAGAGGATTTTAAGCACGATTACATATTATTTGAAGTCCGGTTAAACACTCCATGATGTGTTTTCGTGCATTTCTTGTGTATTTTCCATTATATTAATATTTTCAGGATTATGGCAGGGGGAAGGCCAAACGATCGGGTTCCCATGCCCGCCGGTTCCTTTCCAATTGTAAACCGCTTCTTGTAAGGAAACAGTCGGGCTTCCATGCATTAGGTGACTATAGCTCACCTTTGGTGGAGCCACGCGATGGTGTATGGTTGCGGGTGTGGTGTTGTCGATAGGTCCAACAACTTAACAATCTATGTTGAGATGCAGTTCTTTTAACTTCCACTATCAATAATTAGATGCATTGGAGCACCCTTTACCCACATTTATGAGTGGAAGAGGCAATCACCTTCCTCTACATATTTGGACTCACTTTGTTGGACCTTGATGGTGGAAATGATGGCACTGGGTTCTGCATCAATGATATGCTTCCCCTTGCCTATGTCTGATTCAGATTCAAAACCTACATTTGACTTTGAGACTTTCAGCTTGACCTCCAATTACCGCCTTGTGTGACATTCATTGATGTTATGAGAGGGGCTCTTGTGGAACTCACACCACTTTCTTGTGTATTTTTTCATGTTCCCATTACTATTATTTTTTTGCGGGTCAGATTGGTTGTTCTAAGGTGGTTCACCCTACCTTTGTCCTCTATTATATGATTTCAAGATGCCCTTAACCTGCTTCTACTGTGAGGGATTCACTAATCCAAAGTCTCGCTTCTTCTATTTAATTTTTTGCTCGATTTTGACAACATATCGGTATGCTGCGCTAAGTGAGGAGATGTCCAGGAACTCCATCACTGTCTGGATATATATGTGTATACAAACACAGTACTTGAGCACCAGATGTTTCTCAGAATCTTTAATACCCAACTTGGTGTGCAATGTATGGAAGATATTTGTGAACTTTGCCACTGTTTAGTCCCCTTCTTGTCGTAGTGCGATCCATCTCATATACTGGCCTTCATAACTTCCAAAAAGGTAATATTGTTCCTTAATAACATCCTTGAAAGAGTCTTGAGTTTTTATAACCGTAAACAATGTAGATTCCTTTATGGCCCTGTTGTCGCCCAAAGTGTACACCCAAGGCACAACTCTTAGAGTAGGGGTTGTCACCTATTACCTACTCACTTCGTTTAAGCTCTCTCCTAGACAAGTGTTATAGACATTTTTGGGCACTGCGACCCCAATCATATATGTCCATAAACCAAGGGCTTCTAAGTCCCTAAAAGTGTTGCTTCATGCCCTAAAGGAACAAGGTCAGTTGATTACATCATCTCCCAGAAGTTCTCCATAGAAAACTGCTCAGAACTGGTCAAAACTGGACCATACAGACTGCCCAGTGCAGAGGGTGTGATGCATCTCACTTGCTTAGTGTAAAAAGTGCAATGCATATTGGAAAGCCCTTCTGTAGGGTGCGATGAGCGAGAGTAGACAAATGGTAGAGACAATTTGCAAGGTGGATGATCATGGAATCTTCCAGAAATTTCTCATGTGACACTTGCCTCTCTGAATTTGCCCATGGATGAGTAAGAGATCATCAATCTCCAAGTGGAATCAAGAACTATCAGAGAAAGGACACTAATAAAAAACCCAACAGCTGACTCACCCCCTTGCAAACATCTATATATGGATCCCTCATCACAAAGATCCAGAGGCTGGAATCTTGTATTTTGTAAGGAAGTACTATTGGTTTCTTGGTGAAATATCATAGTGTTAGGTGATCTAAGCTTTTCATGAGGTGAAGAAGGGATTTCTTGCTGAGAGGATGATGCTGGGTTAGAACAATGGGTTGTAATCCTCTTTGGTATTCTTGATATTAATAAAGCTATTCAAGTTTCCCTCCACATTCTTGTATGTTTGATGATATATGCATTTGTGTGGTCAATATATATATGGTCCTATATTGTTTATGATTGTAGATCTCTGTTCTTCGATAGTATTATGCTGCTTTGACTCTACAGGTGCTCTCTGAAGCTGGGTAAGTGAAGAAGGAGTGGGAAAGATCTTTCAGAAGGGAGAGGAACCAAGCAAGGAACCAAGTGCAAGACTGAGGTTGGTGTCCTTTGTTCCCCTCTTATCTACTTCTCATAAAGGAAAGTGAAACTAGTTTTGGTTTGTTTGTTTCTAAGATAACTACCTGTCTTAGTGGGACTAGCAGCTCCGAGTGGACACTAGATTTCCTGATAACAAAATGGCGACTCCAATGTGGAGCGAATAGCTTGTTTCCTTGTCTATATTTGTTTGTTTTATAAACTTACAGATGGAGCCTGAAGTCAAGCCAGCTAGCCTTCGAACTGCATTTGCTATGCAAGTACAAAGTAGATCAATGCTGCTTCAGTCTATCTCTGGGTTTTGTTTATAAATTGAACAATCGATTTGCAAACATTCTAATTGCCCTGGTGGTGGCTCTAGTAACCTCATTAGATCAAGCCCTGTGATTTATTTTTACTGAGCATCACTTGCTCGGCCTAAATCCCTGAATTGAGCTGTAAACTGTGATCAAGAACCAAGTTAAAGTCTTGTCCTGGTACCATCGCACCCTCTCTTCAAGGAAATCTAGATGCATCATACCTCCTGTGTGAAGTAGGTGGGATGCATCCCTGTTTCCCTGTGTAATAGGTGCGATGATCAGATAAGGCTAATTTTGCCTTCAGACTTTGGTTTTTCTTCACTCTCTTCAGCTCTATTAAGGAGTTTTGTTGTCTGTGATTAGTATACCGCTGTGGAAACTCCCTTCCTTTCCATCATTCTGCCTCCATTGTGCAAAGAAATGTAAATGTTTTTGTGTATTGTGCACCATTTTCAGTTCTCTTTTACAAAGAAGTAGCATAATCGAACTGTCGTTTCTTGATTTGGAAGTGTCGCAAGTGTCATTTTCAGTCGTAGAAAAGAATCCTATTGTTCTTGATGGTCGATTATACTGATACTCTTGTATTCGATTTGAATTAGTAGTTTTTCAAGTGTCGAAAACAGTTTTCAATTCGAAGCCGCAAAGTTCATCATTATCTTCCTTTCGTTTTGAAGAGAAATTGGTTAGTATTGTCGCTTTGGAAAGATAATTCAGATTTGCACTCAACATTCTTTTTGTCATTCACACATTAAGAAAGCAAAAAACAAATACATGCATGTGCATTTGCATTTAGACTGCTTGTTGGTTTGATTTAGGACAGTGCATCTAGTGTGTGCTCTGTGCTGTATGTTGAAAGGATCTCATTTATCTCTCCTTAGTAGCTAGGATTTTCATTGCAAAAAGAAGATTAAACGATTGTTTATCATATTAGGTTGAATTTTAGGAATTATATATCTACATCGCGCGATGAACCTGAAAGGCAAATTTCTTAAGCAAGATCAACTATAAAATAAATTCAATGAACATAAAAACGCTTTGGAACCTAACGCACAACATTTAGAAATCTAGGCTAGAGACGTATTCCGGCGTCGTAAAGCCTGGTAACTATCGCTTTCATTGCTGGTTGGGTGATTCCTCCTCTTTGAGACGACAAGTGCCAGTACGGACTTGTGCTCCCACATATCGTCGAGTATATATTGGGAGACCACAATAGGCTGTATCCTTTATCCTTAGGAAGCCATGTCTCCCGCCCTATTGATCGCAACACATTGAACATAGCATTCAGGAATATTGATTTCCATACCGTAAAAAGTATTCTGCAATTTTGCGATTGGTTTGGTAATCCTCTCTGTCTAGACTTCCAGCGTAGTCTCTTTCGTTCCTTTTCAGACTCCTTAAAGGAAAAGGTCCGTCTGAGCACTTGTCACTCCAGGCTCATTAAAAATCGAAAGCGACTAGAGTCATCGTTTGTTTTTTCTCGACTATTAAAAATTGAAAAAATAAGTTGTGTCAAAGCGTTTAAAATTTATTTTAATCGGAATAATATCACTATTCCCGCGTTGGTCTTAGGTTGAGCAAAATGGAGTCTACCAACCAAGGATTTCCCCTTGGAGGAAATCCTTGTCCTTTCTCCTCTTGGGGAGATGTTGGTGCACCTCATATGGCCACATTGTCACTTCCAGGATTGACGATTGGCTTGCCAATATGGCTCTTCTCGACCTCTGTCGTTCAGAACACCGTGATTCCTGAACAATCAAGTCAACAACTAGATGATACTAGAGTTACCCCCCAACCTTCTACTTCATCCGTTTCTCCCTCTCCTCCTTCCTCTTCACTTGATGAAGCTGGTAAAGCTGAAAATCAAGTAGCTAAGAAGGAGAAGAAGGGGAAGGAGAAGAAGGAAAAGAAGAAGAAGGAGCCAAAGGAAAAAAGGGGTGATCGTGCATCGTCTAGCGAAAATCCACACACTGCACCATCCAAGCCTAAATCTCCATGTGTCATTTGCAAAGGAGACCACTATCATTGAGATTGTCCCTGCATCCCTCGGATATTAAGGGATTGGTCTCCTCGTTTGCACAATCCGATGTCATCAACCTCTGATCGTGTTGAAAGTACACCGTCAACTAATGAAAGTGAAGTATCTGGACAAAAAAGGAAACGTAAACTTCCTTGTAAACTGTGTAAGGGCGATCACGTCGTCCACCGTTGTCCCTTCCTAGATGAAGCTAAAATATTTTTTGATAACTGTCCTGCTTCGCCGCTACGGCTTCCTCCTGTATATAAGAAACTCTTGCTAAGTCCATCACTAGTTGAAAATCCAGCTAACATGCCATTGTGGTCAGTCAAAGTGTCTATCATTGAAGATAAACCCTTTGAATCCACACCAGATGAAAGTCAAAAGGTTGAGATGACAGTTGACCAGGTCTTACCTTCAGAGGGTCCATCTTCGAATGATACAGTCACTAAAGAGAATGAGAATGACACCGTTCAAATTCTTTTCATAAACACAGACTCCGATAAACATGGGGGCAATCTACCCGTTCCTTTACCATAGGAAGGAAGTTTGTTAGAGTCGTATCCGGCCGTCTATTTGGTCCCACCTCCAAGCAACCTAGTTGTTTCCTTCGATTGGACTACTAGGCAGACCCCATTTACCGACTAGTGTACCATTCCAAATCATTGTACAAGCTTACAGAAAGGTCATGGCCGGTACCATCATAGATGAAGGGGCTTATGTGAGTATCCTTTCCTCAACTGCTTGGAAAGCGCTTGGTTCGCCATCACTTCTACCTGAGATGAGAAATCTGACAGGCTTCAAAAAAGGAACCAGTCGACCGTTAGGGATCCTTCCCAATGTGCCTATTACTTTGAGGAGGAAAACTATTTATATGAACTTAATGGCAGTCCAAGGACCTCTAGACTATAATCTACTCCTTCGGTGTGACTATATATATAGCATGGGATCCATTGTCTCCTCACTCTTTAGAGTAATGTGTTTTCCGCATGAAGGTCGAGTGGTCTAGCTCGTAGACCAACTTTCGTTCCCTGGCTCACACATAGCTAATAGTCAAATGCCATCCCTAAATGGTCTTTTCACGCAAGAAATATCTCATCAATCTCCAGTGCGTCCACATGAAGAATGTGAGTAGTTCGGGAAGACATGACTGAAACCCAGGGGGCATGCACCCTGGCCTGTTCTGGCAGGGAAAATATGGGTATAGGGTAATTTTCTGTGAAGGATATATGAATGGTCCGACACCTGTCCGTATCAGAAAATGGGATTAGACCGGAATAAGATTCCCTTGTCAAGGTTAGGTTATTGAAAATAGAGTCACCTTTGTCCAAATGGACTAAGCTGAGGAAGTGTTTCTATTTTCTATGTGGATGGAGACTATCTTGCAAATGCAAGAACTTCTATATGGTAGCCTGGAAACTTATTTCACTATACTTGGGGGCATGTGAACCTTTTGCGAGCAAGTGGAAAGCGACCAGCGTAACGCTAACTATAATTCCACTGACTTCAACTGCTTAAGTTGGGTGAGAGGTCAAATCGACCGTTCACCTTCACAGGGGCCAAATGGCACTGAAAAGGTAAAGGGAAAATTTTCCTACTTGACCTTAGTAGTTAACTAACCCCTAGGACAGTAGTTTGCCATTCCTAGCTTGCATGCGAAAGGATGTGGAGCAAATCTTCGAAAGGTGCAAGCTCCATAAAAAATGGAATCTATAGATGAGATGCTTTATTATATGATTGGCACAAGCAGTTTTTATGTGAAGTTCAAGCTCATTAAAAATTAAACCCAAGCAATGAGCAAATGTTTCCCCCAGAGTTTAAGCTCATTAAAAAATCAACCAGTCTCTGGTAAATAACCATTGTGAATGCATTATCATCAGCTTTTGAGCCTTGGTCGTGTTCTCATCATCACCTCCACTCTGTTTTAGCCAATCATATGCCTCCATTTGATTGCTTACCATTTTGAGGAACATCTGCGATGAGTGATCTTGTTAGCCATCCTTGTGACACTGCCATGATTGGAAAATTCCAAACCTTACCTAGAATCAGCTGCTACCCAAAATTATCACTCGTTCCTGAAAAAACGAGTCTCCTTTAAGCTCTTTTCACTTGACTCATAAAATATGAAAAGATTGCCGAGAAATTGGCCTCTCTAGCTCATTAAAGCTATCGGAAGTGCTATCCCTCATTTAGATTTTAATCCTTTTGGACCTGAGGGATTATTACACAAAAAGATCGAGCGTTTGTCTTGTTCGGCTCGTTAAAACTATCGAAAATTCATCCCTTCTGTATTATTTTATACTTTTTCGGACCTAAGGGATTATATGATGAAAAAGGAATATGGGAGATTCCTTTCCGTCCCTTTTCAGACTCTCTAAAATTGAAAAAGTACCAAGTTATCATTGTCGTTAAGCTCATTAAAATCAATAGCAACAAACTTGTCCAAATGGACGAGAACGAGTTTCACTGTTGCTAGGCTCGTTAAAACATAGCGATGGGTTCGCCTGAAGGGAAGATTATAGAACAAGCATATGTTATCCTCCTCAAGATTGATAAAAATAAAGAGGTACTGGTCTGTAATGACTAGGGAAAATTGGGAAGAAAACTTGAAGAAACTTTATTGGTAGCAAGTCGCTCTTGAACATGACACTTTCACTCCACGTCTAAGTCAGGTTGGGTTATTCCATTCACCGGTCATATCACCATTGGTCCATCATACCATCCATATTTGGGGCTAACACTACCAATCCATTTTAGTGTCGCTGGTATATTCAAGAGAAGTCCCTCAGAGAATTCACCTGTGTCTCATCCACTGCAATACATTTACGCTCCATTATTTCATGACCGCCACCCTGAACCTTGTATCATCAGATCATTTTCACCTCTAAAATCATTTGCTCTGTTCCACGTCATAGATTTGCGATTCATTAAGGCCCTCCTACGATGGGTCACTTCTTGTCGACATCAACTCAATATCCAAGAAGTCGACCTAGGAACAACCCTTTTAGTACTTTGAAGCTTGCATGCCTCAATGGCAAGTTTCTCAATTCTGGTGATAGGTTTACATCAGTGGCCTTCAACCGAAAGATTTTGCATGGTGTTCGATGCCAAGTCCCTTTTTCACACCACATGAATTGTACTGTAGTACCTTGAGGGTCATCATCATTATCGGTGATTCCTCTCGCACCTGTTAACAGCTTACATCATTGGCTGTTAATCAGGCAATGTCTTTCCATGTTCGACTCTAGAACATCTTTCACATGGATTGACTTGTACTCCAAGTGAAGATCGAATGAGTTTGAAGACCCCAGATCTAGTTTCATCCATCTGAGTTGTGATATATTCTGGAATATAAAGACATTGAATGTACATCATTGCCGAACATATGATCATCTGAATCAAAGGATGATGACTCCGTCCGAATCATCAGTCTGCTACATAGACGGTTATCTCTCCTATGTACATGAAAATGAATATATAAAGCTGAGCATGGGAATGTCCGCCTCAGCTAGATCATTAAAAAAATTATGAAGATAATGTATTGTATTGTATCTTATTATAGGTCACCTTCTAGCTCGAAAAAACTTCAAATCTTCATGATAAACCATTTCACCCGACATCAAAAGATTAAATTTCTCATGCTTTAGGGTGCAACTGTTATAGACATTTTTGGGCACTACAACCCCAATCATACATGTCCATAGACCAAGGGCTTCTAATTCCCTAAAATTGTTGCTTCACACCCTAAAGGAACAAGGTCAGCTGATTACATCATCTCCCAGAAGTTCTCCATGAACAATTGCTCAGAACTGGTCAAAACTGGACCATACAAGCTGCCAGTGTAGAGGGTGCGATGCATCTCACTTGCTCAGTGTAAAAGGTGTGATGCATACTATAAAACCCTTCTGTAGGGTGCAATGGGTGAGAGTAGACAAATGGCAGAGACAATTTGCAAGGTGGATGATTATGGAATCTTCCAGAAACTTCTCCTGTGACACTTGCCTCTCTGAATTCACCCAGCGATGAGTAAGAGATCATCAATCTCCAAGTGGAATCAAGAACTATCAGAGAGAGGACACTAATAAAAATCCTAGAAGCTGACTCACCCCCCTATAATCATCTATATATGGATCCCTCATCACAGAGATCTGGAGGCTGGAATCTTGTATCTTGTAAGGAAGTGCTATTGGTTTCCTGGTGTAATATCATAGAGTTGGGTGATCTAAGATTTTCATGAGGTGAAGAAGGGCTTTCATGCTGAGAGGATGACACTGGGTCAGAAAAATTGGTTTTAATTCTCTTTGCTATTCTTGATATTAATAAAGCTATTCAAGTTTTCCTCCACATTCTTGTATGTTTGATGATATATGCATTTCTGTGGTCAATACATATCTGGTCTTGTATTATTTATGATTGTATATCTCTATTCTTATATAGTATTATGTTGCTTTGATTCCACAAGTGCTCTTTGAAGCTGGGTAGATGAAGAAGGAGTGGCGAAGATCTATCAGAAGGGAGAGGAACCAAGCACAAGACTAAGGTTGGTGTCTTTTGTTCCCCTCTTATCTACTTCTCATAAAGGAAATCGGAATTGGTTTTAGTTTGTTTGTTTCTAAGATAGCTACCAGTCTTAGTGGGACTAGCAGCTCCGAGTGGACACTAGATTTCCCGGTAACAGTAGGGATTTGTTTCGCGCAACTAACTCTGAACCTGGGTCAGGACCCCCTAAGCCTACAAATGGTTCTGTTGCTAGGACTGGGATCTGCATAAATAGATGTGCGATTCACATTGCTAGATTTCGACCAAGAAAGAAATAAAGAAGTGGTTGAATAGGAAGATCCACAAATTCACAACATAGGAAAATAGGAATCTACGCCTGACAAAAGGATAGTCGTTGGAGAAATATTTGTACACCAAAATACACGAAATTTTCTTCTGCACCTTCCCGATTGGACCATATGAGTGGATAGCTAAATTGGTAGACGACCAAGGGAGGTGGAAGCTTAACAGTCCAATAGCATGGACTCCAGAATTGGTGCGAAGGTTGGAAGCTTCTAATGATAAGATCATCCGTGTTGTTGACCATTGGCTTGATTGGATTATAGGAGGATTTGTTCCAGAGTTTGCAATTGACACCCCAGTCAGTTACAATGAAGCATAGTGACGTTTCTTCAAAGCACCGTGAGGTAAGTATCTAAGATCTTCAAATACTTGGATTAAGATGCTCTTGTGTGAAAAACGGGTTATTACACCACCTTGATGTTTGGAGCTATGCGAAGTGGGAAGCTCTTCTAGGATAGGGGAAGAACAGGTCCTAAATATAGCCCGTTGATTGAACCTCCTGTGAGTGACAACGAGGGAGCAACACAGGCTTCACCACAAAGCGTTGTCCACTTCATAAGGTAGCCTTTTCCATGGATACCTCATCCATTCAAACCACCTCCACCTTCACCTCCATAACATACGCGTTCACCCACACCGCCACCACCACCACTGCCAGTCAACATTTCGAATACAATGAAGTTGCCAGTTTTCAATGGCTTAGTAAGTGAGGATTTGTATCAGTTTTGGTTTGTTGCAAAGGCTATGTTGATATCACATCAAATTACAGATGATAATATAAAAGGGCACAATCAGTTACCGCTCTGCATGATCACACGCTGACATGGTACGTTACGTACTGCACTAATAATCCATTGGCATCATTAGTAGATACTCAGACCACTTTAAACAAGGAATTTGGTAAGACTAAGTCTGCCTTGAAATCAGTAATTTGATTTAAGAAAATCATAATGAGGCCCGATGAAACACCATGGGAGTTAGATCAAAGACTGAAGTGTGGGATGTGAAAAGCTAATATGAATCTCACAGATAGTTAACACTATGATTGGTTTATAGCCATGGTCCTACACCACTTAAGGATTTCTTTATCACAACAAAATATAGGAACTCAGGTGGAAGCACTGGAAATTGTGATGATATTGCATGAAACTCCTATTCAGGATGCTTCGTTGGGCGTTCAACAAATACACGTAAAACTGTAGAACCTTTCCTTAGAACTGCAGAGCTTGAAAAAAGAAAAAGCGACATGGCTAGAGGTGTACAAAAAAGTTTGGTGTCTCAAGTGTAAAGACGAAGGGCATGATAAAGATCAGTGCCTTGTCTTCATGAATTACATCACACGAGGGGGGCCAATGCCCCTAAGGTAGGAAGCTCCAGTAGGACCAATTGCAAGGCCCATGCTATGGTGAGCTATCTACCAGGTGACAGGAAAAAATGTAACAAATAATTTTCACTTACTGCAAAAGTTTGTGCAGACACCACAACAAATTTTCTGCGATTTCTGAAAATCGGTGAGCCACGATGAGTGCCACTATCGAACCTATGAATTAGTGATGGAGAGGATGCCTACGTATCAAATGCAAGAAGAAACTAAACCTCCAGATTAGGGCATTGTGGGAGCATGCAGAGGATATCAGGGACACGAACAAGTCCTAGGAGGAGGACTTGGTAGGGGTCATGGGCAGGTCATTTTCTAAAATTGTGGAATGCCAGGACACTATGTGTGGGAGTGTACGAATCAGACACGCCTGTCATGTCAATACTGCACTTAGTATGACCACACAATCAAAGAATATTCTGTGATGATGGTCAAGATGCAGGAGAAGAAGGCGCAACCTCAACAACTTACCCAGAACTTATAGATAATGAGGGTTGAGCCCCGCAAGGAGGACCTGAATGTGAATATCGCACTGTGAAGTAGAATCATGACCGGTGATGATAAGGGAAAAGAACCTGAAGAAGGTGGATGGGTTTGCAAGGCCCCAAAAAAGGAGACTAGTTTCAATCTAGAGTGTGCAAAGGAAACGTTCATGGAAGTGAAGAAAATCTTTGTTGAAGCCTACACCTCAAGGACTCAGAACAAATTGCTAGACAGCAGTGCACCTGTAGAGGTTGAGCCCTCTATGCTTAACACCTGCTTGGAGACTTGTATGAAACTACTGCGTGATAGAAAGGATTTGAAAGGACTACACGAGTTGATAAATAAGTGTGTTGGTAAGGATAATGCTCTTGATGGACCCCCTGTAGTTAGAAAAATTGGTAAGCATAAGGTGAGAACAGGGCATGAGATGAGGCTTACCGTACAAATAGGAGACTCTGAGATGGACCAAGTTATGCTAGATTTGGGGTTTGATGTGAATTTTTTTCCTAAGCATACATGGGACAGAATGGGTAGATTTGCATTGCAGTGGTCTCCAATTCAATTTAGAATGGAGAACTAGAAGAATATTATCCCCATGAGAGGATTGCAGGGAGTTACTGTAGATATAAAAGGTGCATGTGCGCTAGCTAATTTTGAAGTGACAGAAATTGTTGATGACAACAATCCATACCTTGCTCTCCTTGTAATAGAATGGGCTATTGATATGAATGGGGTAATCAACTTGAAGAAGCGTACAATGTCGATTGAAAAAATCGCTCCACGTTGCAATACCATTGGACCCTATAGAAGGACCACGCTATATTGTACCAGTCCGCGACTATGAAGAAATTGAGGATTATTTGGATCATATATATAAAATAATAGCACGAGACCAGGACTAGGTGAATCCAACAGCTGATGGACAAATTACATAAGACCATGAAAGTTCTTGTACCTCAAATTTAGATGAAGAATTAGAACATTGGAAAAATAGGTTGTATGAAGTATCCATACTGCGTTGCAACATGATGACCAAATTGCTACACTGTGTGTCATCGGAGGTAAGAAATTTACCTTATTACGATGGATTAACTGATGTAGATAATGTTTTGGATGCTTCTGAAAGAGAAGTCCTAAATGATCACTGCTTTTAGGTGTTGGATTTGGCACTACGTGCTATGCCTTTTCAGTGGTGGGGTACGCACAAAGACAACTTTGATGAGTGGTGCGATTATAGGAGGATGATGTGGATGCAATTTGGTCATCCTAAAGTACATTTAACTGAGAAGTATGGTGGGAGGAATGATCCGCATGATCATTTGGCCAAACGGATTAAGGTGTATGGAATGGAGCTGCAACGAGGATGGGTGAATTTATTCTGTCACACTATGGATATAATCCCTACGAATTGGTATTTGGAAACAGAGCTCTGCCATAGCACCATAGAGTGGGACTTCTTAAGAGAAGGATTATTGATGAACTTCAGCTTTGAAGACTGGTTTGAAAGCGTTGATGAAGCACTACAGGAGGTTAAGGCAGCGATCTTCCAAATTCCGCAAGATCCTTTGGAATTGGTTCAACTGGATTGGAGCACCCAGTTGAGCCATGTGCTAGAATGTTATAATATGACTGGTGAAGTGGAGGATGAGGATCTAAGTAATATCAATATCCCGGAAGCATAAGGAAACCACGAGGTTGGAGGTCCACAGATAGAGAACCCAGATATCACCATGCCGCTAAAAACTAGGCTTGTAAATAGTGGTAATGAAGTGGAGCCTAGATTAATGAAGATCACAGATTATTGGGATGATGCCACAGTGGATAAAGTTGTTGAGTTACTGTGCAAGTACTAGGATTTTTTTCCTACAAAATTTTCGGATTTGAAAGGCATCATAGACGATTTGGGAGTGATGAAAATAACTTTGAAACTGGACATAAATCTTGTTAAGCAGAGGCCATATTGCCTTAATGCCAAATACAAGGAAAAGCTCTACCTGGAATTGGAAAAGATGCTTGAGGCAAGTATTATTGAACTGTTGGCCGGATAAATTGATCTTGCGGACAAGGTCGATCTCCCTAGTTTCAAAAGGTATCTAGTAACAAGCAGGACAAAAACATTTTACGATTCATTAATAAAAACTATAGAGGTGTTTAGACCCTACCTTAATTCTAATGCTAGTTTGTAGCAGCCATCCTTCAACTATCCGAAAGACTTTCCTTTTGAGAACCTGCAATTTTACGATTCATTAATAAAAACTATAGAGGTGTTTATACCCTACCTTAAGTCCAATGCTATTTTGTAGTAGCCATACTTCAATTGTCTGAAAGAATTTCCTTTTGAGAACCTGCAATCACAAACAAGCACAGATAAAATAACACCTGCATAGCTAATATCATAAATCATGTTCATTATGGTGATCAAGGAATCCATAAAATAAACCATAAAACACAGCTTATTGAGAGAAATAAACGTATTTGTATTAACTTTGAAATAGAAGAAACTTACAAACTTTGGTGCCTTGATGTTGTACAAGCTCTTCCCAGGGTCCGAAACAGGAATCTCCTTTATTTTGACAAGCCTCACACTCTTCCAAATGAGTTCAAAGAGGTATGTAATCTTTCCTCACAAAAGCTCAATTAGGAAGACTAAGTTCCAGCAACATTTCACCTCAAAAATATTCAGCTTTCAACCTCCCCAGTAACTAGCCCAATGCTTCATTTTATAGTGCAAAGGAAGGAGGTTACAGGTCCACCTTTGAAGGGATAGAGTCCTTCTTCAAAGGGATAAGCTCCTCACATCAAGGGGTTAGCTCCTTAAGGTATGGGATGCATGAACCTTACAAGAGCGAACTTGCCACCTCAAGATTCCTTCCAGAAGCTTCTAGAAATGACTCAAAGTGAGTTTTTCAGAATATACTTGCACCTTTTTAACTTTTACAGGGGTCTACACCCATAACATAGAGACAGAGCAGTCAGGTGCATAGGGGACATGACCATTAGGTGCAAGACCGCAGGTAATGCTAAGAGAAAGTGCGAAACCAAAGTTTTATAGACTTTTTAGGGCTTTCTCTTATTTTCAAGGCTTGATATGAATATTTGAGGCTTAACACTTGCAAAGGGGGAAAGTATGACTGGTGATGGACTCACACAGATTGCAGAATCTCAAGGTGACAATTTTTGTGCAACAGATTGCCCCCTAAAGTGCGAAGTCTATAATAGATGAAGATAGAATTTTTCATCTAAGAAGAGTGAAGTACTTTATCATTTCAAGGATCATCCTGTGGACACCCCAGTATGAACCTGTAAAAACATTCAATGAAAAATATATATATGAACATATCATCGCTGAGGTAGGCATTCCCATACTCAGATCAAAACTGACTAAAAAACTAACTAAACTATTCTGATACAGGAATGATTTTGTAATACATCACGAGTATAGACATATCTAGACACAGTATTGGTGCAACCATCTATTAATGAATAGTCCACTTTATAAATAAAAAAATTCCTCATAGCTTGGATAGTAAAAAATAGGTCCAGGGTCTTGATTTCTGCTTCCTGAACTAGTACATCTCTATCCATGTGAATAAATGTGTCGAAGTCGAACATGGTAGAAACCACTTGATTACCAGTCAATGATGTAAACTGTTAACAAGTGTGAGAGAAACCACCAGTAATGCCAATGGCTCTTAAAGTACTTAGTACAATCCATGAAATGTGAAAATGAGCTGATGTCGAACATGTCATAGAATCCTTTGATAGAAGGTCAATGATGCAACCTATCGTCGAAGGCAAGAAACCTGCCATTAGGGCATGCAGATTCAAAGGAAGTGATGATTTCTACATCATCTTTCTAGATAATGAGCTGAAGTCGATAGAAAGTGATCTGTTGTAGGCAAGCCCACAACACGAAATCATAGATCAAGTTTTGAAGAAATATATTTGGCAAGGACTAACTTAGGGATGGTCAAAATGGATGACAGATAATTTGCAAATGAATGGTTTATTTGAACTGACCTCTTTGAACACATAATGACATTGTAGATGGTTTGGTAACAATTGACCCAAAGCTAATACCCAGAAACTGACTTTGAATATGGTTTGATTAACTGTTAGACAAAGGATTTCCCAACCCAGGCAAACAAAAAGTGTCATGTTCAAGAGTGGTTAATTTCTTTTCTAAAACACAAAGTTTAACAAATAGGTTCATTTTCTCTCTTTTTCCCCACCATTTCTGGCAAGTACCTCTTTATTTTTGACAAGCTTGAGGAGGATAACATTTTCTTGGTTATAAGCTCATCCTTCAAATGAGTCCAACTTAGTTTAAAATTTGAACCCTAAGAAGGAGTGGTTCGTTCGTGTTTAAAATCGAACAGGTCCTTTACTATTAAATTTTAACGAGTCTAGTATAGGAAAAAGTCGGTGTTTTTCAATTTTAGGGAGTCAGAAGAAAAACTTAAGGAAACTCCATGAGTGTCCTTTTTTGTAAATTTATGTCCCCCAAGCTTGAAAAAGTATAAAATAATACTTGAGAGAACCGCTTGACCATTACGATCGAGGAGTACTCTTCATAGTTAGTGGCACTGATCTGAAAAAGTAAAAAAGAGATTGAAGACACATCATTTTGAAACCAATATCGAACTTAAAACGACAAAAATCCGACAATATTTTCATGTTTATATAGTCAGAAAAGAGCTGTAAGTGGACTTCCTTTCAATTCTATTTAATGATTTTAAAAGGGAAAAACTTGGCAATCTTTTCATAATTTATGAGTCAGAAAAGAGATTAAAGAGGACTCCAATGTTTTTCTTTTTCGTAAATTTTGGAAGAGTCTGAAAAAGTGAAAAAGTATGCTCTTTGTTGAAAATGATGAATTATCCCTGAAAATCCAATATTCTGCACAAAAACTCAAAACATTACTGATACCTGTTTAAGATAAATAAAAATGCATCAAAAATTACCTTTTTAAAGTGAAAAATAAATAAATTAAAAATTCATTTATTCATAAAAGCTTATAAAAAGGGCTTTTGTAAATTCATTTTTACCATTTGACTTTAGAGTGAGGAGTGAGAGCTTTTGGGTAAGAAACTTCTTATGAATATTGTGGAAAATCCATCCATTGGAATCGAAAACCATTAGCTCTAGATAATTCATATCACCCTTATCTTGCATTTCAACTGTTTGCATTTCATTTTAGGGCTTTAAAATTGATTTTTTGAGGAGAATTTGCTTTAGAAAAATGCTCGCGGGGGTCCGCAGGTGCAACATGCGGCCCCTGCAGACCCCGACTTTTTTCTACAAAGGAAAAAGTCGGGGTTCTGCACCTGTTGATTAGGATGAGTGCGGACCTATGCACTATCCCTAACTAGCGGGTGCAGACCCCGCGAAATAGGTTTTAAAATTTCAATTTTCTCCATTTTTGCCCAAAAATTTTTGAACTAAATTGTTCTAATGCATATTTTTTGCAATCTAGGACATACAAAATTCTTATTTGGTAGGAACACAAGCATGAGGATTTGGTTCTAGCTACATTAATTCATCCACCTACAATACGGGCATTAAAAGCATGCAGGTTATTTAAATTTTGGGCCATACCGAGCATGAGGGCCCAAGTAGACTTCTTGCAATGGTTGGTAGATAGGTGGAGCATAAAAGACCAGTGTTTCATGATTGATGGCCACCAGCTCGAAATCAAGCTAGAGGAAATATATTTCTTAACTGGTTTGCCCAAGAGAGGCAAATAATTATCTCTTTTTGAGACTAGGCCAGGTGGCCAGTCTGTCACTAGTCTTTGATTGGAGTTTTGCAATAACCAAAGAGAGGACAAATGGATAGATATTAAAACTATCTCCCATCCTGAACTTAAGGTTATTGCATTCACTATCACCAAACTATGCTGGTGTGTAGCATTGCATGTAGCTACTGGATCCCAGATGCGAATGGCAATAGACTGTTATTGAGGTACCATCTTCAACTGGTGCGAGGCTTTGTTGGCGAATGTAAAAGGCCAAATGACTAGAGCAAAGAACGAGAAACTAAGAAAATTTGGATATGGTTTCCTGGTTGTGAGCTTTGGTCTAGAGAGGGCACCTATGTTGGTCCCATAGCAGCTTTCTATTGAGGTTGGTCTTCCTCAAGAGCCTAGGATAATGTGCTAGGTTGCAGTGATGGCCCGTCATCCTGAAGAGGGTTCAGAGGTTGTCTGATTTCCACCTGAGTATTTTCGTTGGTTGAGAAACCAACTTTTTATGATTTAGGATTTTCCATATGCTGGGATGGATTATCGCAGTGACCCAGACATGGCTCTTCTACCAGGAGAGCAGTGGGATGATTCAGGTAAAATCATTTTCAACACTTTCTAAGTTTTAACTAATTTTTTTTGTTTTTTAAATCGTCCAAAACTAATAATAAAAAGTTTTTAATGCAAATATGGGTCCACGACGACCAGTTGCTCTCCAGCCTTATGAGACGAGACACCTAGCTGCAGCAGTGCTGGCCCCACAGGACTAATCTACAGAGACCCTGACTGAATTGGAGAATCATCTAGAGCATTTGACAACAGATATTCCAAAGACTAGCATAGATGATATCCCACTTAGGTTACAGCGATTGTGATTGGGTCCCAGGACCTTTTAGGAGGCTCCTTTGTAGGGTGGATCAAGCTGTGGTTTCTTATCATGATCATCACCAGGGATAGGATGATTGCTTTTGTAGACTCACACGACATTTTATGTCTTTTTGTACTATCATTTTTGCTAATCATAAGGTTTTTTTCAACCTATGATCGAAGACGATGTATATTTGACGCACTTCTATGCTATGATATATCACTATTATTGGCTATCTTGTATAACATGTTATGGAATGTTTTTGAATTCACTATTTTGATTACTGCAAATGTCTATTTAACATACGAGAAGCAACTACATCTACTAATGTATTTAAATATCTTGGAATATGTTGATATTCAATGTAATCAAATTCACATTCCAAGAGACGAACTCTAAAAAATAATCTTAATAACACTGGATTTCTAATGGCATAAACCCTATTAAGCTATAATACAACGATTTCAGAATCTAACCTAACAATCTAACTCCGAATCCCAAATGAAATGGATTCAGATAATAACTCAATCACTGCACTATACTCTGCAATGTTATTTGTTGTTTGACCAAGGCTTACCCCATGCATAGATACTAACTCATTAGAGGGTGAATAGATAACCCAAGCTGCAAAAGAAATGTTCCGTGTATTACGACAAGCACCATCAACGAAAACGATATATGTTTGGTGAGACGTCGACATCTGCAATATCAAGAGTAAAATCAAGATAAGTTGGAATAATCATAAAAACACTCTCTAAACTAGGCACACATTTCTAATCTAAAACATGCCAGCTAGAAAGAAACTAATCTAATAAAAATCTCCACACCAAGGTTTAAGCATAATATCTCTTCAGATAAAGCCCATTTCTGGGTTTACCCAAAGAGACACCGTCAAAATCTACCAATTCATAGGCCCCTTTTTCCAGCTTTCGCTTAACAATATAAGGACCATGCCACATAGGTACAAACTTTCCAACCCCTAGTTTATCATTTGCTTGATCATATAGTAAGACTAGGTCTCCTTCCAAAAATTTACGAGGTGTAACATTTCGGTCGTACTGAGCTTTTATTCGTTTCGCATGAGTTTCGATTACTAATGCAGCATCACGTCAATTCTCATCTAGTTGAGCTAAGTACAACAAACGTTTCTCCTCTTTGGAAGTGGCTGGGAGTAATTCTATGGCTATTTGCAATGACAGAATTTCGCATTCAATGGGTAACACTGCTTCCAAACCGTAAACCAATTGAAAAGGAGTGAAACTAGTTGATGTTTTTACTGAGGTTCAATATGCCCAAAGTGTTGAAAATAACATGTTATGCCAATTCGACCTATGAATACCAATGATTCGTTGGATCATAGTGACTAGAACATTATTAATAGCTTCAACCAGACCATTAGCCTGTGGGTAATATGGAGTAGAACTATCGTGATGCAGGCCAAGGTGATCTGTCAGTTCAGTCATCATGATGTTTTGAAAATGATTCTCATGATCAGTAATAATAGCTAGAGGAACTCTGAATCTAGTAATTATATGATTGAAAATGAAAATTGTAGTAGTTTTGTTGTCTGCCGAAAATGTAGGCATCACCTCGGCCCACTTAGTAAAATAATCTACTACGAGGATGATATATGCATGCCCCCCTGCCGAGTGAGGGTTACATGTAATAAAGCTGATACCCCAATTTGCGAAAGGACCAACGATAAATATTGGGTGGAGAGGAGCGGGTGGAGCACGCATCTTACGATAAAAAATTTGACAAATGTGGCATTTCCGGACTGCATAGATACAATCTTTGAATAAGGATGGCCAGAAATAACCAGCTTGCAATATCTTTTGGGCTGTAGCATACCCAAACATATGACCGCCACATGCTCTAGAGTGACAATCATTCAGAACCTTTTCAGCTGCTTCATGAGTTAGACAACGTCGGAAAACAGAATCCGCCCCACGATGATAAAGTGTATCTCCAATAATATTGTATTGTTGGGATTGGAAATGTATCTTTCATCGCTGAGATTGTGAGATTTCAGGCCGAAAAGATTGGGTTTGGAGATAAACAATAATATATCCATACCATGGGTCAAGATTACTGATAAGAAACAAGGATTCATCTACAATGGTTTCTTCTGCCACAATTTTAGTATCAGCACGCGGGAAATCACACATCAGTTCCACAAAAACCAAAGATTTCTTTGCCTTGGATTTTACAAATTCCAAGTCAAATTCCCGCAGGATAAATATCCATTTGGAATATTTGCCCCCTAGCAATTGTTTGGTCAAGATATACGTCATAGGGTTACAGTCTGAAATTACCGTGGTTTTGCGTAATAAGATATAGTGACGAAATCTTTGGACGTCTTGAACAACTGCCAAGGCCAATTTCTCCACATGCGAATATTTAAGCTTAGTCAGATTGGGTTTAACTAAGATAGTAAATCACATGTTCACTATTGAATTCATCTTATTGAACTAAAACCATCCCAATGATGGAATGAGAAGCGGTGAGGTACAAAAAGTAATCCTGGTTGTAGTTGGGAGGATGCAATAATGGTGCATGGGTCAACGCGTGTTTAAGTGCATGAAAATATTTCTCAGCTATCTCATCCCAAAGGAACGGAGTATTCTGCTTCAACAACCTGGTAAAACCTTTCATTATCTCAGCGTAGTTAGGAATGAACTGATGTAAAAATTTTGCTTCCCCTTCCAAACTTTGGAGTTGGCGAAGAGTTGAAGGAGGAGGTAATTTGACAATAGCTTCAACCTTTGAGGGATCAACACGAATGCCATCTTTTGAAATGACAAATCCTAATAAACGACCCATTTCTATACAGAAAACACATTTGTGTGGATTCAGTCTAATCTGATAATGCCTACATCTCATAAAGATTGCTCGTAAATGAGTTAGATGATCGGCCTTACGTAATGAAAGGGCAGGGAAATCATCGAGATAAGGCTGCACAATGTGCTTGATGTCATGAAATGTGTAAGACATAGCCCTTTGAAAAGTTGCTCTAGTGTTCTTCAATCCAAAAGGTAATTTTCAATAAGAAAACGTCCCCCATGGACAAATGAAAGCCGTTTTAGGTTGATCAGCAGGGAGTATGTTGATTTGATTGTAACTAGAAAAACCATCCATAAAGGAGAACATTTCACTGTAGGCACAATCATCTATAATTTGATCAATATAGGGGGTTGGATCATTGTCTTTAGGACAAGCTCGATTAATATCCCTATAATCCATATATATTCTTATTGTTCTTTGTTTTTTGTTAACAGGAACAATATTCGGTACCCAATCCATTAAGGGAATTGGATAAATGAAACCTGCACAAAGTAATTTCTCAACTTCAGCTTTAATAGCAGCAGCTTTTCATGGATGTATCTGATGCAAACGTTGTCGAACAGGTTTAGCATCCAGGTAAGTTTCAATTTCATGGACTACAATTGATGGATTGATTCCTGGCATTTCTTCATATGAGCAGGCAAGCACATCATGGAATTCCTTAAATAGGGCTTTATAAGTTTAGATTTCATCGTCTGTACAGGGAGCACCTATATGAATGTTTTCAATAATTCTAGGTTTAACTGAAATGTCAATAGGAACTGTTCGAGAGATATGTCCCAAATTTAACTCAGAATCAGGATGTTGCAATGTATTCTATGGTTCTTTGACATAGTCAGTGGTAAAAATAGATGAAAAATCATTTTCAAAATGATCAAGCTCAGGTAAAAATGAAGATCGATGATGAAGATCTTTCCATGGTAAATCATCAACAGACAAAAGTTCACGAATTTGTTCATCGGTATGAATAGGATCAGAAAATGTTGTTGAAGCTAAGGTTGATATTGAAAGTGATTCCCCATGGACCACATTCACTGAATCAGTTTTGGTTGAACAAGAGTCAGAAAACAACTGTATAGTCTGATATGCAATTTCAAAGGGACTCAAAGGCATCGCGTTACCAAATGAATCCACCTCAGAATTAAAAGGTACGATCCAAGGATCATCAAAAGCAATAATGTTCGATGAAATCATATGAATAGTTTCAAAAGAATGCGATACGTTAGGAGGAGGAAAAGAAAAAGTTCCTAGTAAACGAGAATCTTTAATCAAACCTACCCCAACATCCTTGTAAGGGATAGTTGCTTTACTAACATGTTGAATACTATCTGAAGAGGCTGGGTCGAATGAAAAGTAAGTCAGCTGGTCTATGGTAACGTTCTTTCCATTATGAGGAAACTTGATAAGCCGAAAGACCAATGAAACAATAGCAGTCATAGTGTAAGACCAACAGCGACCCAAGAGAAGGTTGTAATCTAGAGGGGCATCAACCACTTCCACATCTAGATTTACAATTTTGCCTTCAAAACCTATAGGTAAATCCTACAAAATGCCAAAAGGATGGAACCCTCAGCCATCAAAAGCCTTTAGAATCATTGGGGACTGATTGAGTGTCGAAGAACCAAGTTATCTCCAACACTAGATTGACATAATACATGTAGAAGCTCCCTCATCAATCACAGTCCGAAAGCAAGGTCTGTTTTTTACGAACACTGGAATTTGGAAAGCCATTTGATGAGGTAGGCGAGGTGAACTATTCTCTAAATTGAAGATTATAAGGTTCAAATCCTGAATATCAACAGCTCCTATAGCCGACAATAGTAATTTACTCTCTATTGGGCATGATTGCAGCACCTCCAAAGCCGACATTGCTGAAGGGGAAACAGCTAAGTCTTCAACAATGTTATAATTCTGAGTAGCTCTTACATGTGGATTGAAAGTTGACTTTCGATGTATACCTTTAGTAGGTGGTTTGATCATTAAGTCAGGGTTAGGTTTCTCTATCTGTAGTGGATTAGAACTAGAAGGAGTTGAAGTTCATGGGTTTGAAGTAGAAGATTCTGCTTCTTTACCACCAACAGGATTTTTACTACCATAATCTTGCGATCGCGTCGCAATACTGACATGAGATATCATCATAATGGGTTCTTTTGAGGCCTTTGAGGAAGAACCGATCATCTTACTATCTTGGCTAGGAAAAGGATCCTTCAAGACAGCAGGCGTTTGAGAACCTTTGATGATTTTTGAAACCTTCGCTCGATGTGGGCAATCTCTTGTAAAATGATCCTTATCACAAATGAGACAAGGATAGCGAGGTTTATGTTTCTCGTCAGTAGATTCATTTTTATCTGATTTCTCTTTTGAGGTTTGTTTATTTTTCTTCTTCCCCTTCTTCTTACCATCAGATTTTGATTTGGTCGTAGATGATTCTATGACATGGATATCGAGAGGAATTTCAGCGGAAGAGTCTCCTGTCGGGGAATCTAGTAAATTTATAATAGGAGATGAATTCTTTGAGGATTTCTTCTTTCTTTTGGTACTAACTGAACCAATCATACCATCAGCGGCATGAGACCCTAAAGGAGTTGTAGTTATTTGATTGTGTTTCGAAAGGTCAAGGATTTTTTCATGTAAAGTACCTGACTGTGTATAAACGAGGTCAAGGTACTGAGCCTAAGAAATTACTTTCTCTTCTGTAACAAATCCTGTCATAGCTACATCTTCAGTGATTTTAGGTAATAATGATTTAACAAACCATTCTGCTAAGATTTGATCTGAAATAAAAACTTTCACTAAACTTCGTCTACATCGCCTTTCATGAATATGATCTGAAATATATGTGGATGTTGATTGTTTTAATGAAGTTAATAATTTTGTGCCATTGTCGTATCTAACAGGAAACTGAAAATGAGTTAAGAAAGAAGTGGCTAACTGACTAAAATTATAAAAAGAGCCTCATGGTAACTCAATGTACCATTTGGTAGCAAGACCAATCAGAGTGCGTTGAAAAATATGTAAGCGAATTGAATCTTCAATAATGGAATTAGATGCACACCAAGGTGATAAGTCATCACATGATTTGACAGACCTTCTCCTGACTCACCCTCAAACTTTGGGATATCATTGGGCAACTTATTAGGCATTGCTCATAAGGAAGATATTTAATTGGATCGTTCATAAGGCATGACAAATCAGGTAAATCCAAAAGTTGCAATAAAAGGTGACTGATGGTTAGGGTCTCGAAAACCTTGGGTCACAAGACCAGCCCTAGGAGGAGGATATCTAGGATAACTTGGAATTGGATTTTCATTCGGAATATTATATCCTCCCGGAAAACCAGGATTAACCAGACCGAACTTGGGTTGTTGAGGTTGCTGATAAGTATATCTAGGGTATGTTTGATACTGATAAAATAGGTTTTGTACAATAGGACCAAATTGGTACTATCCCTGATATGGTTGATAAGTGAATTGCGGTTTACTTGTGACAACCGTAATTGGACCAGGTTGTCCTACAGGCATCTAAACCAAAGTCTGAACTATAGGTCCTGACTGTGGTGAAGAGGCTTGAGGGGTTGATGGAGGAACATTTGAAACCGAAGCTACCAATACTCCAAAAGTAGGTGAGGTAGATTGAACTGAAGTTGCAGTAGTTGCAGCAGCAGTTTGAGGCAGAGTTCAAGGTTAACTAGGCCCAGACTGATGAACTACACCAGGTGCAGAAGTTTGAACAATAGGCTGGACAAGTTGTTGGGTTAGACTAGAAACCAAAGGTTGTCCAAGCTGACTTGACAATTGCACATTCGACTGCAAGGTCTGCTGGGATGGATCCCACACCATGTTCATTCTAGGGTATGGACCCATAAAAGGTTGAGCATATTGAGGACCATAACCAGGTTGAGCGTAGGGCTGATAATTGAGAGGTACATTTCCAACTCCTTGTACAAATGGTTGACCAGAAGGCGGTTAGAAACCTTGAGTTGGGTACTAACCTTGAGGTTGGTGACCTTGAGGCATGTATTGAAACTGGGGTTGACCTTGAGGTATATATTGATACTGGGGTTGACCTTGAGGTATGTACTGATTTTGGGGTTGACCTTGAGGTATGTACTGAGTCTGGGGTTGACCTTGAGGTATGTATTGTCCTGACGGTATGTATTGTCCTTGAGGTTTCCCCCTAGATAGTAACTGACTACCTTGAGGTTGCCCCCCAGGCGGTAACTGACTACCTTGGGGTTACCCCCTAGGTGGTAATTGACTACCTTGAGGTTGCAGATTTGGAATAGTACTAGACATCATAAGAATTCCTTCTATGCTTGACGCTTGAGTTCTGTTATTACCAGTTGATATCTTATGCTCAATTGGTCGAGGAGACACTCTTGAAAAAGTACCAGTGAGTGATTGATACCCCAAAGGAATAGAAGGACCACCATATAAAAATGTTTCTGGCGTTTGGGAAAACATAGATGACTGTCTCAACATATTCAAAGGAAGATAATAACCTCTAGGCGTAGGATGAAAAGGAATTCGAGGTGGTGAAAAACTAAGACCCAGGTTTTCTAAAAAAAAAATCAATGATACATACCAAGCATCACTCCTAAAAGGACTGTAGAAAATTGATTCATGCTCCCTAAGTTCTAAATTCGATTGATTTTCAGGGAGAATTATATCTTCGTCCGGACTAAGAAGTTCTTTAATAGAAATGAGTCTAGAAGGAAGATTTTGGTTAATGATACTTCCTACCCTGGGTGAACCAGGACCACTAGAAGTTGGAGAAGAAAATCTTGAATATGGAGTAGGAGTAGGTTCAGTTTCAGGCTCAGAAATTTCATGTTCTTCAGCTAATTGACTAGTAGGAGAAAAACTACCAGCAACTTCAGAAAGTGAAATTAGCTCAGAAATATACTCCATTGTTTTTACTTGATAATCAGGATGAATAATTAAGGAAGACTCTCCGGCTTCTGGTGACCCAACTCTACTGTCACTAGTGTTGGAAATAATACTGAGAGGGGGGGGTGAATCAGTATTAACAGATCAGATAAAACTTTTCAACTTCATACTCAGATTCATATACGCTGCTTCTATGAAGTCAACCAGCGTATACACGCGACTGTGTCTAAAGCAAATAGCGTATACCCAGAGATCTTATAATTCAGTTAGCTTAAACTTCAGTAAATGCATCAGGACATTATTAAGCATATTAACAGTAAATAGGTGCAGTATAACAGAATAGGGCATCACACAAGATCCACACATATGAACACCATGATATAAGGTGGAAACCCAATGTGGGTGAAAACCACCTGCTGCAATTCGTTTCTTTCTTCTTAATGAGAAACTTCTTTTACAATATACTGGTGCAGTCCTTTACCAGTATGCAGGCTACAACCTGCAGAGGGCTACAACCCTCTCTCGTTTTTCAACTACTTCTGGAAGGGAGCTACGACCCCCTCAGCTCTTGTACTAGCTGATCCATTTACTAGTACGTAGGTGCTGACCCTACAATCTTCAGGGACCACGTTTCATCAATTTTCAGACTGGATCCAAGAGTACAAAACAAACATTACTGCAATACAATCATCAACTTAAACTTGCATCATAATTCATTAAACAACCCAATATTGAATCACTGAAACCCTGTCATTAAGAACACAGAACCCAAACCAGAGACCAGAACTCTGTAACAACCACCAGAATCAGCAGCAACCTGAGATATCAAACTTTATCATGCATACGCTACTGCACTTTACCGCAACCGCGTGTATACGCACTTTCTCCAAAGGAAACCCGCGTACAGATCTAGAAATGATTACTTATGCCTTTACTGTCAGATCCGACCCTTGCCAAACTTCCCGAACAGATAACCAGCAATACCCGATCCTCTCACTCCGTCAGACACCCAATGCACACTCGTTTCTCCAATATTGGCCTAATGATCTTCTCCTTATATAGGTTTAGGCCTCTCTCAATACCATGGTCCAAAACCATAACAAACCAATACCATCAACCTCGAAACTAGGGATCAGCACGTTCGTCAAGACACCATGGTCCAAAACCATAGGCACAACTTCCAAGAACTAACTGCCACGGACCAAAGGGACTTTTCACATGTACGCGCTTTTACTGAAACAAACCTGCGTGTATACGCGGATTCTCCTTGATAAACCTGCGTATATCTCTTTCTTGTCCTGCTGTACTGAGATCTGTCCTCTGATTAAGTTGCCATCACCTGTACCAACCTCTGAGCACCTGTACCAACCTCCGAGTGAGTTGCCATCAAGGACAACACTTGAAACATAATGCCAACAATCTCCCCCTTTGGACTTGATGGCAACTACCACACCAAGTCACTCTCCCCCTTTGACATCAAGGGCAAAGGGCGTACCAAGATATTCTCTTCTTTGGTATACCTTCTACTGTCCATACTGCTGTCCATACTCCTCCTGAGTATATGCTGAAGTTTCTGATTTGGCTCCCCCTTTGTATATGCCAAGTTGTATCAATCCATCCATGCTCCCCCTGAGCAGATGCAGGTTCTAAGACAAGAAATAACAATTTATCAAAACCATTCCTTAAATAGTAATATGTATCATCAACTTCTAACCATAATGCCAACAATGAATTATTTGAAGAATATGCTCCCCCTGAGCCAACCATGTCTGAACCATTTCCTGAGTCTGTACTGCTCCCTCTGAGCCTGATCAACCATGACTGAACCCGGGTCTGTTCTGCTGCCTTTTCTCCATATACGCGACTGTGCAGCCTGCAACTCGCGTATATACGCTATTTGTCTTCATTATATCAGCGTATGCAAGGAATACTGAAATTCATCACTTTCAGATTCCCCTGTGTCTGTTATGTCAGCTGACTGAGTTATGCCACACTTTTCTGTCTCTGTCTTCTGCAATTCCTAAAACTGTAATGATGTATGGTCCTCTTGTTTTGAATTTTGAAATCTGCTCCTGCATTCCCTTGCTTTGTGTCCATAGTTGTTGCATGTATAACACCTTACATTTTTCATGTTCTTTCTAACACAATCAATTGCTTTGTGTCCATATGCATTGCAGGCAAAGCAATATCCTCTGAAATACCTGGGATGCGATGATCTTTCTTGCACCATTCTACTTCTACATCCGGCTGCAACATGTCCAAGATTATGACATACATAACATTCAACATTATTCAGTGGAGGAAATAATCGTCTATCACGTCCATAGTTAGGAGTAAAGAATCTTCCTTGAGGAATTTCTTTCCTTGGTTGTTCCTTGTTGGGCATTTCAGATTTCTCATTAGAGTTTCTTGCCTCACATTGTGAACTAGATTCACCTTCAACATATTCATGAAAACCAAGACCAGTTTTGATAGCAGGAGACCTTTGGCTATTAAGAATATCATCCAAGACTTTAGTACTACCTTGAAATCGTAAAAACTTATCCTTTTCTTCTAGTTTACCCTTCAAGATATTTACCTCAACTTGATGTTGTTTTTCCTTTTCCAGATACTGGTTCCTTAGGTCTTCTTCTTCTTCCAATTGTCGCTTTAGTTCGATCACTTCATGTTCTTGATTTTCAAGATCTTCTTTTAGAGAGAGGATCTTTGATTCAAGTCTCTGAATAGTTGTGCTCTGATCCTTTGCTATATCCTACAATTGCTCCC
>APFE030817620.1:0-11426 GCA_000404065.3 Pinus taeda | reverse complement strand
TACACAAATTGTATTGTGCTAAACACAGTTGATCCATGGAATAGTTTGTGAAAATTAGAATTTCTATTTCAAGATACAACATACTTTGGAAGGATGAATTCCTTAAAGTATCCAAAATAGGTAAAGATGTTGAAATTTCATCCATTTCATTCTTTTGCCCCTGTCAAAAGTGAACAAATACATATTCATTTAAGCATTATTTTTTGTTTAAACCTAATTAAATCAACAAAAGCTAATTAAATCAAAACTCTAAAAACGATTAGAGTTGATGAAATTATTTTGGCAACCAATTACCAAAAATTACAAAACTAACTATACATAACTCTTTCTCATACTACCACCTTACAACATTTTTTTTACAACATACCATATAATTATTATATATATATAAAATAATTATCACACCTCATATTCATAATTTTCCATCTGGTGATATTCCATCACAAATTCCTTATAATCTCGTGTCCCCGAGAGTGTACTTTCCTTTTCTTTTAAAAGTAGGCTTGGGCTAGTTTTGGTATTCCTTGCATTTTTACTTTAAAAGAAAAAGTGGCTTCGCAGAATGGTTTTGTATAACAATTCTTTCCATTTTATATATATATTATATATATATATAATATAAATATAATATATATATATTAATTATATAATAATATACATAATATTATATATATAATAATATTGGGGTAATATTTTTATTATTATTTATTTAAATTAATTTTTAAATTATTAATTTTTATATAATATTAAAAAAAAAATTTGTAATTATTTCAAGGCCTTAGAAATTAATTTTTAATATTAAAAAAATTAAAATATTTTATAATATATTAATAAAATTTAAAAAAATATATTAAATATATATATATATATATATGAATATTTTTCTATTAATTAAGTTTTATTTTATTTATTTATTTCTATATTAGTGATAACACAAATTTTAGTAGTTTACAAAATTATATATATTGAAACATAGTGTTATGGAGGAGAATTTATTCATATTCTCCACTTCAACCAAATCTAAATGAATGCACAGTGGCAAAGGGGAGGGTCATTTATGACCCATAAGAAATCAAAGTTTTAGAGTATTTAAAGGAAGATGCTAAATAATAACAAAAGCTTATGATTTACTCCAAAGCATTATTCTAGCAAAAAAAATCAAGTTTTTTCTCTCATTGTATTGGATGGCTCTTTTTTATTAATTTAGTGTTTGGTCAAAGGGTCTTTAGCTAGAGACAAAGTTCTGAATAATTGAATGTAAGTAAGAAGGTATCAAAAGATATAGCAAAGATGAGTTTCAAGTTCATTCTCAGAGATTATAACTAGTGAGGAGATAAATGTGCCAACCAAAGTTGCAATTTGAAGTCTAGGGAGGAGATAAATGTGCCAACCAAAGTTGCAATTTGAAGTTTAGAGAGGGGATGGTTACTGGTCAATTAAGAGAATCCTCCATCCTTTAGTAGATTAAGCATAAAACCCATGTTGAAGTATCAATCCAAGGGCTCTAATGTCAAGTGTCTAGATTTGAATAATCTAGTAGATCCAGGGAAATATATTGTAATCAAAGATTATATTTTGAACTAAGCTATATGTATTGTAAGTTTTGTCTAATTTTGGAGTTCTCATGGAAGGTATTCACCTCCAAAAATCCATATGTACTTAGTCTTAATTGTATTATTCATTGGAAAATAATTTTAATTCAAAATTTATAAATAACGTTATAATGAAAAAAAATCATAACACAACTATAATTCAAACTTTCTTTTCACAATCAATATAAATATTTTTATTTTATCTAAAAAAATCTAAATAAATACATTTATTGCAAATACATTTTTAACTTGACGGTGGGCACGACTAGGTCTAAAGAGTACCTGCATTCTGACGCATAAAAGTGGAAGACCGTTTTTGCAAAGAAAATTTTCGGTCAAATATAGCAGCGTAGGATAAAGCATGATTTTCAAATTTTAATATATATATTAAATTTATAAATATTTTTTATAAAAATTAAATTATTTTATTTTTTTAAATGATTGTATTGGTTAAATTTAAAGGGTGTAATTTTGCTAATAAAAAAATAATAAATTAATTTATATTCGCCCCTAACAACCAACCATAATTATCCAACAACTAAATTATAATAATTTTTTTCAATAAAAAAAATATCTACACACCAAACAAAACCCCGAGGAGGACAGAGTCAAAAGTGACGTGCGAGCCGAAACGAAGGTGACGGGCGAGCGGTGATTATAACAAAGCACCGAAAGCACAGCTGGAAAAGGGGGCCGTGGGAGGAAAAGGAATTTTGAATTCGCATTAACTCTGGGCCCTCTGGGGGCCCCAATTTAGGGGTATAGCAGCTTTTAATGTATTTCGGTGGCCATTAAAAATTTGGAAAATTCAAAGTATAAAGTAAGGAGTTGTTTTTAGTGTGATTTTTTGGAGATTTTGGTGATGGATTCCGGCGGAAAAAATTGAGGTTAAATTTTGATTTGTATTATTTAAAATGGTTTTTTAACTGCATATTTGGATTCAGTGCCCTGAAAAACCCCTGCGACACTTTAATTGTGCAGAAATTACCTATCAAACTTGCGATTTCAATAAATTGCTGTCAAGATTTTAGAGAAATTTCACTGGAAAACCCCACCAAAAACACCTCCAAAAACTATACTAAAAAATAATCATAAAAATTATTCAACAAAACTAATTCTTTTCACCTACACACATTCCCATATTTAATTTTATTTGAAACTACAACTGGCCAGTGACAGTCCAGCACTTATTACACAGAAGTCTCCCCGTACAGCCCAGTTTTCTGGTAAGTTGGGTGAAATTGTGGACAAAATGTACGTAGTTGGTTGGCTGGACTTTGTCCCGCATGCGTACACCATTAAATTTCACGTGAGTACATTAAACAGAGGACTTAAAACTTGGTGGTGGCTTCAGCTAACTTGGTGGTGGCTTCAACTAACTGATCTACTTATGGGAATTCAACCAACTGATCTACTCATTCTACTCATTATCTTTATAATAAAGGATGATGATTTTTGATTTGAAAATTGAAATTTATTTTTCAATTCACTCATTTACGTAAAAAATGATTATTCATTTGAAAATTGAAATTTATTTTTCAACCAATTGATCTACTCATTAGAGTTATAATAAAGGATGATTATTGATTTGAAAATTGAAATTAATAATAATTTAATTTTAAACTTTAGTTAAATATTATAATTTATTAGTGCTAAGATTTTTTTTTGTTTGTTATGGGAATAAATGATTTAAGTATTGAAGTTTTCGCAGTGCATTATATTAGATATCATTTTTGGGATTCAACTGAGTTAAGTAAGTCATTCATCTATGACCATTTTCTCTCATGGAAATGGTCATAGATGAATGACTTACGTAACGTGAGGAAATGGTCATAGATGAATGACTTACTTAACGTGAGGAAATGGTCATAGATGAATGACTTACTTAACGCAGTTGAATCCCAAAAATGATATCTAATAATTTGATTATTAAAAACTCTTTAAATATTACTAGCTTAGATCCATCTTAACACTGGATCTATCAAGCGCCTAGAGGGATCAAATCTCTTGAGGTTCAAACCTATTTTTTGAGTGCAAAACTTGAGGAAAGATTTGCATCTCGAGAGATTTGATCCCTCTCAATGCTTGATAGATCCGGTGTTAAGATGGATCTAGGCTGGTTTAGTCGTGTGTGCGGTCATAAAAAAAATTGTTGAACATCTAATTATTTTCATCATTTTAAATATGCTAAATATGTCTAAGATTAATTTGGTCAATTTAATTCAAAATTTGCTTAATTACCTCAATTTGTTGAGATGGGAGAGACTCTTAGTAACTGAAATGATGAAAAATGATGAAATATAAAATTTGAGTGCAAAGTGTCAATGTAACAATTTTGATAGATAGAAAATGTGAATACTAATAATATAGTCAATTACAAACAATCTTCATTGCAATCAATCTGAAACTATTTTCTTCTACTGTTCCTATTGTCATATCTATTAGTTTTTCCATTTTCTCATATGGATCATATGAAAAGAGTAGTTGGAATCATGGACCATTCAAATATTTAACTCTAGTAAACAATATACCTTGTCTCTGTTGCTCTCCAATATTAATTGTAGTTTTCTCGAAATTCAATCATTATGACTTATGGAGTATTAAACCCCAAATAATTTTCAATGGCAGTTATTTTCTATTATCGCGTTTGAATGCAAAGTAATTAACAATGTTGAATGATGGAAAATGGGAATAATAAGAATGTGCCCAATTATAAATAGTTTATAGTTTCGAGAAGCAAACATTTGGGGTAAGCAAACCTTTTATTTAGGATGAAGATTCAAGTATTATATTTATGGTTGAATAATTTTTATGTGCTTACACTGAGAGGGGGTGTGTATGTTTTGGGGGTGAAAAGGAGAGACAAGGGGAGATAGAGATATAGATGGGGGGAGAGGGAATAAGAGAGAGGCAAAGACAGGGAGGGAGGAAGAGATATCGATATGGGGAGAGAAATGTTAGAGAGAGAGAGAGAAGGGGAAGAAAGAGAGAGGGAGGGGAAAGGGAGGGAGGGAGAGAGAGATAGATAGATATGGAGAGAGTGTGTACGTTTAGGGTCTAAGATAAAGAGATAAAGAAGGAGAGACAATGGGAGATAGAGATATAGATGGAGGAGGTAGATATGTGCTTACACTGAAATCAATGCACACTATTAATCTAATTACTTTGAAATTAATGCACATCATACATCTTGTTGCATCAAATTAGAAATCAACATCTACACTAAAATCAATGCATCTAGTGCAAACAATCAAATAGGATTAGAAATCAACATCTATACTGAAATCAATGCATCTAGTGCAAGCGATCAAATAGGATTAGAAATGAATATCTACATTGAAACCAATGTGTATAATGCAAGCAATCAAATGAGTAGAAATCAACGTCTACGCTAAAATCAATGCATCTAGTGTAAGGTATTAAATATTATTAGAAATCGACATCTAAACTGAAATCAATGCATCTAGTGCAAGCAATCAAATAGGATTAGAAATCAATATCTACAATAAAACCAATGCATCATGTGAAAGCATTCAAATAGGAGTAGAAATTGTTGACACCTAATCAGTAGGATTGGGTGAATAAATATAATTGATGTAAATAAATAATAAGAAATATGAACAGTCATCGGGAGATGAAGTGAATAGTCTCCCTCATGTATATAATAAAGACCAACTTGAAGAAATAATATGAATTGAATTCGTGGAGTTACTATCTGGCCTGACATGGTATCAGAGCCAAGTTCCTAAAATTTGTTGCAACTCCTTGTATCAGTTTTTCTGCCATATTTTCTCTCTGGGCTCTCTGTCATAATCATTTTCTGCGCCCTCTTCTCTAACCATTTTTTATTCAACATCTGGTAATACCTTCTAGACGTTGCCAGAGGCATTGGAGGATTTGTCAGTCGTAGGCATTGGAGGCAGACAGAAGAATCCTTCAGAAATCGATGGAACGATTTTCCTAATCTTTGTCTCGCAGTGAGTTTCATAAAAAAAAAACTCCAAAACCATCTCTGTATTGGAGCCCTTTTGCTCTTAAATAAACAAGATTTCTCTGGTTATTTTTTTTGGCTTCCATTACTTGGCATTCAGAGACCAATCGAAGTGTTTCCCATATCCCTCAAGAATGCGCGCCTGAGTGTGTTGTTGAAGTGTGCTGTTGAGAGTGTCGATGTGAGTATGTTGTTGAAGTTTGAGGGATTGTTGCGGGAGTGGAAATGTGGTGGCACTGCTCTGATATGACCCACCACTATACCTCAGTATTGGAACGCTGATGGTATTGGAACACTGTTGCGTGAAGGACCACCATACCTCGGTATTGGAACGCTGATGGTATTGGAACGCTGTTGCGTGAAGGACCACCATACCTCAGTATTGGAATGTTGTGGTATCAGAGTGTTGTCCAGTTGAATGCGCCGTACAGTTTTATGTATTTATGCTGACATATATTTAGGCTGCTTCGAATATATTTAGGCTACCATATATATACACAGTGACTCACCATATATTTATACAACCCCACCCATATATATTATATACTTTAACGTTGTCCAGTTGAATGCGTATTGACATTTGAATTTGATGTCCCGTCATATCAGAATTATATTTTTTCTCCCAGTAGGAGTAAAAAAAAAATTGTAACAGAAGTTTTTGTTACGGTATGCATTCAATCATATCCATTGTGGGAATATTTCTCACTGGCAAGGAGAACTATCCTGAGTGGTCCCGGATGATAAGACACACCCTCATCTTCAATGAGTTTTGGAAAGGAGTGTGTATTGGAGATGGAGACAAAGAGCCAGAACAGCCTAACTCAGACAAAGAGTTCGCCATTTGGGAAAATAAGAACATCAAAGCTTATGCATTAATCACAACATCTATAAATGAAGAGGTGAGTTGCCATATTTCGCCATTTTCAACTATTTTTGAAGCCTTACAAAAGCTGAAATAACTCTATGACTCACATTCTACACAAGAAGTTGTTCAACTCATGATTAAACTCTTCACTCTTGAATTGCAAAATAATGATCCTCTTGCTCTTGCATCCAAAGTAAAGTCTATAATGCATGATATCAAAGTCACTAACATCGAATTGGATATTCCTCTAATCACTTTTCTCAAGGTACTTTATCCTACTTACTCCAATTATCTTGAGTCATTGCAAGTAAATGGAAATCTCAAAGATATTACTTTTGACTCTCTTGTGAAAAACTTTGTTGAAAGAGAGAAAGCTTTTGGAAAGAAGATAGCCCCTGAATATTCTGAAGAGGCTGTGTGCCTTGCTCATAAAGAAAAGAATCCTGCTCAAGATTCTTGCAAAGGAAGAGGTGGTCAAAGAGGAAGAGGAAGATACTTCAGAGGCAGGGGGGCAGACAACATCAAGGTGAAAAAGCAGATTTGCACTGCATACGTTGCAAAAGAAATGGATCACATGATGCCTCTATATGAAAAATACCTTGGGACAAAATTAAGCAGCAAAGAAATCAACCCAAAGGTAAAACTAGTGACACAAAAAAAGGTAAAGCACCTGAATCTGCTCATTATGTGGTGGCACAATGTAATATTGGAGTAAATGAAGATTTATTTAATGCTTCACTTGCTTCTTGGAAAAATGATTGGTTGCTTGATTCAGGAGCAACTTGCCACATGACTCATAGAAAAGACTTTTTTGAAGAATTTAGTGACAATGTTGATGGAGCAGTATACTTTGCAGACCAATCAAAAATCAAGCCATCAGGGCTTGGCACAATCAAGCTTAAATTGCCTGGTCTTCCAGACTTTCTTCTGCATCATGTTCTATATCTCCCACAGCTAAAGAGAAACTTGTTGTCCTTGGTCCACATCCGCCAACAAGGTCACTCCATTCATATGTTTAATGGCAAGCTTGAGGTGAGAAAAGCATCTGACCACTCACTCGTCATGAGAGGAATAGGAGAAGAAAGACTTCTCAAGCTACAAGGTACTTCTGCTCATGCACAACATTTCTCATACAATTCTCATTATGAAGAAGGTACACTTCCATCAAGTTTATTATGGCATGCTAGATTTGGACATTTGAACTATGACAACCTCCACTTGTTGAAGAAAAATGGTGTTGCTGGTTTGCGTACAATTCCTAGGAAATTTAAGCAATGTGATGCTTGCATTCTACGAAAGCATAGCAAACAGACTTTTCATGATTCACATTCAAGAGCACATAGAAAACTTGAACTCATTCATTCAGATTTATGTGGTCCAATGCTCGTTCCTTCTGCAAATGGAAATAAATATATGATGACATTTATTGATGACTACACCAGAATGTGTTGGGTTTATTTATTTAAGAACAAATCTGATGCTTTTCAAACATTCAAGAACTTTCATAAATGGATTGAAAATGATGCACAATGTCATATTGGGTCTATTCGCATTGATAATGGAAAAGAATACACATCAAATGAATTTGAAAACTATCTTCGCCAACATGGGATCAAACATCAAACACTTGTACCTTATAATCCCCAACAGAATGGTGTAGCTGAAAGAATGAATAGGACAATCTTAAATATGGTACGCTCCGTGTTCTTCTTCAAAAATGTAAAGATAATGTTTTGGGTTGACGCTGTTCTACGTGCTGCATATATAAAGAATAGGTGTCCACCTAATGCTATTAGAAACAAGACTCCATATGAAATGTGGTATGGGCATGTTTCTTCAATAAAGCATCTTAGGGTCTTTGGTTCCACCTGTTATGCCTTGATACCAAAGGTATATAGAAACAAACTTGGTGCAAGAAGTTGTAAGTGTATCTTTCTAGGGTATTCAAACACCTCCAAAGCATACCATCTCTATGATGAAGTCAATAAAAAGTTTGTTGTATCTAGAGATGTAATTTTTCTTGAATTATCCAAAACTGACAATGTTGTTGAGTAGCAACTTGATCACTTGGATAAATTCACAAATGCAAAATCATTTCAAGAATTTGATAATCAGATTCCATATCTTGAAGGGGGGATTCCTATACTAGATCAACATGTGGAATCTTCATCTGAAGAACCCTCTCCCCACATGAAATTCCAACAACGGATGATGCTTTAAGTGACGTGATTGATAGAATTGGGAGACTCAATCTTGATTCAGTCCCAACTCAATCAACGGAGCAGCCTGGACCATCTGAGAAAGGTCCCCCAAAGTGGTTGACAAATACACTTGAAAGTGTTCATCCTGATGAGGTTGGAAAGACAGGAACTAGAAATTCAAACCGGAAAAATGGAGGTGATGTAGATGACTCTAATTCACCTGATGATATGGATGTTTCTTATGGTTGTGAATTGAACTTGTCTACAGATTTTGAACCAACTTTCTTCAAAGCTGCTTCTCATGATGAATGGAAAGAAGCGATGCAAAAAGAGTATGATGCCGTCATAAAGAATGCATCTTGGAAGCTGGTTGATCCTCCATTAGGAACCAAACCAATTGGATTCAAGTGGGTCTACAAGAACAAGTATAAAGCTGATGTCTCACTTGACAAGCACAAAACTAGGCTTGTGGCAAAAGGTTTTGCACAGATGGAAGGGGTCGATTATGGGGAGACTTTTTCCCCCACAGCAAAATGGGCTACCATCCGAACACTCTTTGCTCTAGCAACTTAGAACGGTTGGAAAGTCCATCAAATGGATGTAAAAACTACTTTCTTGAATGGAGATCTAAAAGAGAATGTTTTATGTCCCAGCCTTAAGGATTTGCTATGAAAGGATATGAACATAAAGTATGCAAACTTGTAAAGTCCTTGTATGGCCTCAAACAAGCACCACGAACCTGGTATGAAAAACTAACTGAGCATCTTCTGAAACTCAATTTCGAACATTATGATCTTGATGATGCAACTTTATTTGTCAAGAAAGTTGGAAAAATAGTTGCATATCTTGTGGTGTATGTAGATGATCTTTTGGTGACAGGGAACAATGAAAGCTACATTGCATCCATGAAGAAATTGGGGAAAAGTTTTGAAATGACTGATTTGGGCTATGTTCATTACTATCTTGGTATTGAAGTAACTCAACATCCAAAGTCCATATTTCTTTCTCAAAAGAAGTACATTGGAGATATTTTGAACAGATTTGGCATGAAAGAATGCAATCCTCTTACTACTCCAATGGAACAAAACTTAAAGCTCAAATCTATTGAAGGAAAAGAATTTGAGGATGTAACAAAGTATAGACAGCTTGTAGGAAGTCTCAACTACCTAACTACTACCAGACCAGAAATTTCGTTTGCTGTTGGAATCCTCTCGAGGTTTATGCAAAAGCCTTGTGAGGGACATTGGTCTGCTGCAAAAAGAGTTCTAAGGTACTTGAAGGGAACTCAAGACTTTGGAATCAAGTATACATAGGTGGACGACTTAAGCTTGATTGGGTACTCTGATTCAGACTTGGATGGAGACAAAGAAACTGGGGTATCTACTTTAGGATATGCTATGTGTCTTGGATCAGGAGTTGTCTCTTGGAGATCACGCAAACAATTAGTTCCAACAGATTCTACAACAGAAGCAGAATACGTGGTAGCAGCTAAAGCAACAAAAGAAATTGCGTGGCTCAGGAAAATTCTTGAAGATTTGCAAGTAAAACAAGTACAATTAACTCCACTCATGATTGAAAATACCTTTGCAATAAATTTGGCCAAGAACCCAAAGTTCTATGATCGAACGAAGCACATCAATACTAAATATCATCTGATTTGACATCATGTTGAGGCCAAAAAAATCCATCTCCGTCATTGTTCCACTAATGAGAAAATTGCAGACATCTTCACCAAAGTGCTTGGAATAGACAAACTTGAATGATTCAGAATGATGCTTGGACTCACCAACATCCCTTCAGATTAAGGTGGGGAATGTTGACACCTAATCATCAGGATTTGGTGAATGTAATTAATATAAATAAATAATAAGAAATATGAACAGTCATCAGGAGATGAAGTGAATAGTCTTTCCTTCATGTATATAATAAATACAAACCGAAAAGAATATAGATACGAATTGGATTTGGTGGAGTTTTTCTCCTGCCTGACATTTTGTTTAATTTTTATGTTTATTTTATTTATAAATTTTCATTTTTACAAGTTAATGTTTTCATTTTTTTACATTTTTATGGTTTTTTTTTGTTATATATTTATGAAATTATTTATTTTTTGTCAATGAATAGTCCTCTTGTCAACCCACGCTAGATTTGGCCCAGGGTACTAGGGAACTTTTTATTTTTTAGGTTTTTTAATTTTTTTAAAGAGTTGCCCTTTAAGTTTTGGCAATTTTTTTTTACTCAGATTTTTTTTTTTTAATTTTACAAATTGTATGGCTAATTTTTTTTAACATTTATATTTTAAGAATTTTAATTTTAATTTATGTCATTACTATATATTTTTTTATTTATTTTTTTGGTATGGTTTATTACTTGTTATTATTTTTATTTATTTTTTTTCAATATTTGAATTTTTGAATTCTATAATATTTTTATATTTGATTTTTTTGTCATGTTTTTAATGTTTTATTACTTTTTTTTTTCAATATTTGAATTTTTATTTTCTTATGTATCTTTCATACACACACTCACACACACACACACACATACACACACATATATTTTAGGGTATGTGTTGATGCTTGTCTAGCAACCTGACCCCATTATGTGCAATTTGATAGTTGATTTAAATTTTTTCATTATAATGAATCGAGTTTGCCCCAGAATGTGTTAATTTCATGGTTGGTCTTTAAGTTTCCATTACAATGGGTTGAGCTCACCTACATTGGGTGTCAATTTGATAGTTGATTCTTAATTTTCTTCACAATGTATCAAGTTGT
>APFE030817613.1:437313-452454 GCA_000404065.3 Pinus taeda | reverse complement strand
TATTATTATTGAGTATTGTTGCTCAATCAATTCATTGAATTCATTTGGAAATCCATATGCGTGTTTCGCACTGTTTTATTCCTTCTATGCAAAACCTTTTGCCACAAGCCTGCCTTTGTGCTTGTTAAGTGAGCCATCAGCTTTATACTTGTTCTTGTAGACCCACTTGCAGCCAATTGGTTTGGTTCCCAATGGAGGATCAACTAGCTGTCAAGCGTCATTCTTTATCACGGCATCATACTCATTTTGCATCGCTTCTTTCCATTCATCATGAGAAGCGCTTCTTTAAAGGAAGTTGGTTCAAAATCTGTAGAAAAATTCAGTTCACAATCATAAAAAACATCCATATCAACAGGTGAATCAAAATCATCTACATCACCTCCATCTTTGCCTGGTTGAATTTCTTGTTCCTGTCTTTCCAACCTCATCAAGATGAACACTTTCAAGTGTTTTTTTCAGCCTCTTTGGGGGACCTTTCTGAGATGGTCCAGGCTACTCAGTTGATTGAGTTGGGACTGAATCAAGATTGAGTCTCTCAATTTTGTCAATCACATCACTCAAAGTATCAACAGTGGTTGGAGTTTCATGAAGGGGAGAGAGTGCTTCAGAAGAAGATTCCACAGATTGATCTAGTATAGGAATCCCCCCTTCAAGATGTGGAATCTGATTATCAAATTCTTGAAATGATTTTGCATTTCCGAATCTATCCAAATAATCAAGTTGCCGCTCAACAACATTGTCAGATTTGGAAGATTCAAAAAAATTACATCTCTAGATACAACAAACTTTTTATAAACTTCATCATAGAGATGGTATGCTTTGAAGGTATTTGAATACCCCAAGAAGATACACTTACAACTCCTTGCACCAAGTTTGTTTCTATGTATTTTTGGTATCAAGGCATAACAGGTGGAACCAAAGACCCTGAGATGCTTTACCGAAGGAATGTGGCCATACCACATTTCATAAGGAGTCTTGTTTCTGATAACATTAGATGGACATCTATTCTTTACATATACAACACATAGAACTGCATCAGCCCAAAACATCAATTTTACATTCTTGAAAACCATCATGGAACATACCATATTTAGATTGTCATATTCATTCTTTGAGCTACTCTGTTCTGTTGGGGATTATAAGACACAGATGTTTGATGTTTGATCCCATGTTGGCGAAGATAGTTTTCAAATTCATTTGAAGTGTATTATTTTCCATTATCAGTGCGAATAGAGCCAGGATGAGATTGTGCATCATTTTCAATCCATGTATGAAAATTCTTGAATGTTTGAAAAGCACATATTTGTTCTTCAAGAAATAAACCCAACACATTTTGGTGTAGTCATCAATAAATGTCATCATATATTTATTTCCATTTGTAGAAGGAACAGGCATTGGACCACACAAATCTAAATGAATAATTTCAAGTTTTCTATGTGCTCTGGAATGTGAATCATGAAAAGACAGTTTGCTATGCTTTCCTAGAATGCAAGCATCACATTGCTTAAGTTTCCTAGGAATTGTAGGCAAACTAGTAACACCATTTTTTTCAACAAGCAAAGGTTGTCATAGTTCATGTGTCCAAACCTAGCATGCCATAATCGACTTGATGGAAATGTACCTTCATCATAATGAGAATTGTATGAGAAATTTTGTGCACGAGAAGAGGTACCTTGCAACTTGAGAAGCCTTTCTTTTTCTATCCCCATCATGACAAGTGAGTGATCTGATGCTTTTCTCACCTCAACCTTGCCATCAAACATATGAATGGAGTGTCCTTGTTGGAGGATGTGGACCAAAGACAGCAAGTTTCTCCTCAGCTATGGGAGATATAAAACATCATGCAGAAGAAAGTCTAGAAGACCAAGCAATTTGAGCCTGATTGTGCCAAAGCCCTAATGGCTTGAGTTTTGATTTGTCTACAAAGTATACTGCTCCATCAACACTGTCAGTAAATTCTTCAAATAATCTTTGCTAAAAGTCATGTGGCAAGTTGTTCCTGAACCAAGCAGCAAATCATTTTTCCAAGAAGCAAGGTGAAGCATTAAACAAACCTTCATTTACTCCAATATTACAATGTGCTACAACATAGTGAGCAGATTCAGGTGCTTTACCTTTCTCTTTGTCATTGGTTTTACCTTTGGGTTGATTTCTTTCCGGCTCAATTCTATCCCAAGGCAACTTACATGTGGATGCATCATGTGATCCATCTCTATTGCAACGTATGCAATACAAATCAGACTTTTCTCCTTGAGAGTGTCTGCCCCCCTGCCTCTGAAATTTCTTCTTCCTCTTCCTCTTCGACCACCTCTTCCTCTAGAAGAATCTTGAGCATAATTCTTCTCTCTATGTGTAAGACACAGCTTCTTCAGAAGACTGACGAGTTGTCTTCTTCCCAAAAGCTTTCTCTCTCTAAGCAAATTTATTCACAAAGGAGTCAAAGCTAATTTCTTTGAGGTTTCCATTTGCTTGCAATGACTCAAGATAATTTGAATAAGTGGGATAAAGTGCCTTGACAAAAGTTATTAGATGAATGTCTAGTTCAACATTAGTGACTTTGATATCATGCATAATAGATTTTACTTTTGATGCAAGAGCAAGAGGATCATCATTTTGTAATTCAACGCTAAACAATTTAATCATCAGTGGGACAACTTCAAGCGCAGAGTGTGAGTCACAGAGTTCCTTCATTTTTTGTAAGGCTTCAAAAGCATTCAAAAATGGTGAAATATGGCGACTCACCTCTTCATTTACAAATGTTGTTGTTCTTTTTTTTCCAAATGGCGAATTCCTTGTCTGAGGTAGGCTTTGTTGGTTCATTGTCTCCTTCTCCAACACAAACTCATTTCCACAACCCATTAAAAATGAGAGTGTGTTTGATCTTCCGCAACCATTCTGGATAGTTCTCTTTGCCGATGAGATCCACTCCCACAATAGATATTAATGAATGCATTTTAAAATCCATGTACTGTAAAATACTTCTGCTGCCAATGTATAAAATTTGCACTCTTAGTGGTAAAATAAATGAACTCTGGTGTAAAAGTTTAAAAAAGAATACACTCGGATATATAGGACAGAGGTAATGGGAGCGCGCCGGTCTCGATTAACTAGAGTTAGGGCACCTGTAGAAACCGCAGGCGCATGAGGGTTTTTTCTGTTTTTCTCGTCGTTTCTTCACCGTTCCGCACTGTTGTCGCGTCGTTTTCCCTGCCGTCCTCGCATCGCAGTCGTCCGTTCCGTTCCCGCTAGCAAAGATGGAAGGTCACATGGAGACCGACCTAGTCGACTACTCCGCAAATCCGCTCGAAGACCAGGTCATTTTCGATAACCCTAATTTCTCAGTGTCAGTTTCACGAATTCCGGGGGAATCGGACTCTTTTCCGCAGGACACCTCGCCCGTGGTCTCTTTGCCTGAATATATACCGGAGCCATCGGCCTCTGCACGGTTTTCTGATTTCTCGCCGAGCCTGGAAGCACCTCCCCTGTCCCCTGGTACCCTCCATATCCTATCTACCTTCTCGCCTCATTAGCTATCCTTTGATCCGCACCCACCCCTTTCCACTGTGCTTCAAACCCCTTCGGTGGCGGCCCCTGTTTCTGGATTACAAGCTCCCCCTGTGTCAGGGTTTAGGCCGTCTGGCTGTTTTGAAACCTCGGCGGTTCATGTAAGGGCCACAAAATCCACATCTCCTGAGGGGATACAAAACCCCTTTGTGGATCATCCCTCGACTCCTCGCACCAAGAAACGGAAATCCAGTTGCATCAAGGCGACGTCAAAGGACATTAACATAAGGTTTGGAGAAACAGCAGCCATCGGGGAAGTGGCGGTTATGGCTCGTACCATTCTGGTAGGACATGTGCGTGGGCGGGCATACTCTGCCAACAGATTGACGATATGGGTAAAGGAGATCTGGGGAGGGCTGCTAAAAGAATTACCGGATGTTCATGTTCTCCCCCGTGGATGGTTCTCTCTTCATTTTGCTAAAGAAATCTACACGGATCTGGTTCTGGCAAAGTACTGGCACATTGAAATGGCACCGGTCCTGCTCAAGAGGTGGAGTCCCCTTTTCGACCCAGAGTGCGAACAGATTGGGGCGGGACCCCTGTGGGTTCGATTGTCGGGTTTACCGCTACAATACTGGAATGAGGAGGTACTCATAAGGATTGGCAATGCGCTTGGCACATACCTGGACCATGACCGCACGTTTGTGGAATCAAAGAAGCGTACACTTGCTCGTGTGCTCGTTCACCTGGACACAAGAGAAGGGCTGGAAGAAAAAATCACACTGCATTGGGGCAAATACAGCAGAATTCAGATCTTGGACTACGAAGGTGTCCCGTTTCGCTGCAATCGAGGCCATCAGGTGGGGCATCTGTACAAGGATTGTCCGCTCAATAAAAAATTGGAGGAGTCACCTAAGATTACTCCAATCCCATCCAGAGGTGCCTCCCCTGTTATAACTCGCCAGGCTCAGGGTCCCTCTCCGGCCTCACAGGTCTCTCCACAAGCTACTCCACAGAAATCAGCAAACAAGGGATTAGAATCGTCCTCCCCGCCGATGACCAGGGCTCGGGCAGCAGTAGAGGCTGCTCAGGTCTTGGGTACATCTCTATCCCTATCTCCCTGTTCACTTGATTCTTCATCGATTTTGGTTGCATCAAAAGCTCATGTATCATCTGCACACTGCATCATATCATCCCCTCCCCCAACTATCTCTTCAATTCAGCCCTCCATTCCACCATCATACTCTTTTTCCTCGCAATCATCTCCCCGTAAATCAGCCTCCCATCCTTATGCTCTTCGATCCCGCTCTCACAAAGCTGATCTACCAGGTAGTCAGGTGGGGCTGGGTATCATCCAATCAGGGACGGGACCTATGACCTCCAGAGGCAGGAAGATCAAACTCTCAAAAGCTATCAGACGGGCTAGGGCAGAGGTTGCTTCAGGTCGTCAATCTACACTCGAAGGGGTCCTTAGAGCAATTCCAACCCCGAGGAGTGTTCCCCCAGGAAATGCTTATCTTTCAATTGCAGGGGTTTGGCTAGTCCCCCTAAAAAACTAGCCCTACAGAGGCTCTTCGAGGTAGAACAGCCTGACATTATTCTACTTCAGGAGACTCTAGGTCCGGCTGAGAACGTTACCCTCTCCTTACAAGCCCTGGCCCCAAAATGGAAATTCATGGCATCCGATGCTATTGGACGATCAGGGGGTCTGGCTATTGGCATCAACCCCAGAACCATCAGAATCGATGCAGCTTGGGGTGGACTGGGATTCTTGGGTATTGATACTTTTTCATCGAAGCTTGGAAAATCTCTCAGAATCTAGAACGTTTATGGGCCATGTCACCAAAGGGAGACTTTTTGGAGGCGTCTCCTAAATCTTTCATTATTGGCCCAAGATCACACCATTCTGGGTGGGAATCTAAATTTTTCTTTGGGATTCAGTGAATCATGGGGGTACTCGGCACAGGTGGACGCCATCACGGAATTCATGAGGAATATTCTGGACCAGAAAAACTTCATTGATGTCCCCATGCAGAAGCCACATCCCACTTGGAGGAATAGAAGGGTGGGCTCGGCAGCACTAGCCCGCAGACTGGATAGATTCCTGATGAAGGGTCCTTTGCTTCAGCAATTTCACCATTACAAGCAATGGGTAGGTTCAGGGGGTATATCTGATCATTCCCCCATATATCTGGAGATACTTGGGCCACACCCAAAACCAAAAGCCCCTTTTAAATTCAACCACACATGGATACAAGATCAGGATTTCATAAAATTGGTCAATGACTTTTGGAAGGCACATCCCATTGACAGAGAGGCTTCCCTGGCAAATGGGTTCTGTAGCAACCTCACCTTGCTAAAGCATCTAACCATCAATTGGGCAAAGGAAAAAAACATAAAGGAATCCGAACAGCTCACCAACATTGAAGCTGAGCTCCTTTCTCTACAGGATGACCGGAATTTGGGATTCATCTCGGGGGAGGAAAAAACTCGATTGATTGAGCTGGAAAACCAAAAAGCAAGCATCCTTAGACTAAGGGATGAATCCAACAAATTGAGAAGCAAAGCCATATGGTTGAAAGCTGGAGATGAAAACTCAAAGTTTTTTCAGAACTATGCAAAAGGAAGGAAAGTCTCAAATACAATATGGAATCTACCTCTACCTAAGGGGGGTCTTGCAGATTCTTTCAATAAGCTCTCCCAACTAGGCACTAATCACTTCAGAAGCATATACAAATCTCCACCAGAAACAAACCTGGCTGAAATTATTAATGTGGCAAATCATTTCCCTAGATATGTGAATGAGGAAGATGAGGAAGAACTTATGGCCCCGGTCACCATGGATGAATTGGAGGGCACATTAAAATGGTTCAAAAAAGATAAAAGTCCTGGTCCGGATGGATGGTCCATAGAGTTTTACCTAACTTTCTTTGAACTCTTGGGTCAAGACTTGCTGAGGGTGGTGGAGGAAAGCAGATCATCGGGTTGTTTATATCATGCTATCAACTCAACTTTCATAGCCCTCATTCCCAAGACTGACTCTCCTTCCTCCTTCGATGACTACCGTCCCATCTCCTTGTGTAACTGTCTTTACAAAATCATATCTAAGATTATTGCCAATCGTCTCAGGCCCACCCTATCCAAGCACATTGCCCCCCAGCAATTTGCTTTCCTGGAGGATAGACAAATCCATGAAGCCATCGGTTCCGCACAAGAGGCCCTACATTCTATTTGGTCTAGACACTTAAAATGCATTCTCCTCAAGATTGATCTGTCAAAAGCTTTTGATCGGGTTAGCTGGCTTTACATTAAAATGCTTCTCATTCATCTGGGTTTTCCACTATCTCTTATCAACTGGATCATGGCCTGCATTATGACCCCTTCTTATAGTGTGCTCATCAATGGATCGGCCTCTAATTTCTTCCACTCCAGAAGGGGACTCCGACAAGGATGTCCTCTCTCCCCTCTTTTATTTCTCATGGTCATGGAGGGCTTGAGCCAACTAATCATTGCTGCTAAAAGAGAGGGATCCCTCAGCGGCCTCAGGATCACAGATGATTGCTACCTTACACACCTACTCTTTGTGGATGATGTACTCATACTACTGGATGGTAGCATCCGAGACTCTCTATCATTCCCCCGAATCATCCAACTCTTCATGAAGGCCACTGGCATGATGGTTAACCAGCAAAAATCCACGATCACTTTCGCCAAAACCTCGGTAAACGAAACTCAAATTGCTCATCAAGCCTTCCCTTTCTCCATTCACCCAATGGACAGGGGCCTAAAATATCTGGGATCTACGAGTCAAAGAATTGCAGACTAGGTCTGGTTAGTCAACAAATTGGAGAAAAGACTAAATTGTTGGAGTCACAGATATCTTTCCAGGGCTGGGCACCTAGTTCTCATTAAATCGGTGTTGGAAGCAACCCCAGTCTTTTGGATGGCACTAGCCTGGATTCCCAAAAATATTCTTGCTCGACTTCAACAAATCTGTAACAAATATCTCTGGGCTGAAAGCCAGGACAAGCGCATTTTTGCTTGGATTGGATGGAAAAAGATAGCACTCCCAAAAAGGTGGGGTGGCTGGGGCCTAAAGGATCTTCCATTATTTGCTAAAGCAATGGCAGCTAAAATGAGCTGGTCGCTGCTAACAAGCCAGAACTTATGGGCTCGATTATCATACCATAAATACATTTGGCCACAAGATATTTTGGACTGGGTAAGGCTCCCAAATTGGAATAGGACTGGAATATCAACTATTTGGAAGGCCTTGCTATTCTCCTTGCCCCTAATCAGGGATAACCTGGTTTGGAGAATAAACGACGGATCTCTAGCTAGAATTGGGATGGATCCATGGATTGGCAGCGGAGGAAAGCATACCCTATCACAAGATCTGATTCAAAACCTACACTCCCGTGACATTAATGTAATCGCACAAGCTGTTGATCATGAAAACTCCGGGATTTTTCATCAAGCATGGATGTCGGCACATCAAATAAATCTGCCACTCATATGGCATCAAGAATGGCAAGACTACTGTGCCGCACTAACTGAGTCTCATATAAGAATCAGAGACGGACCAGATGAATTAATATGGAGTCACGCAGAGAATGGTAAATATTCTCCAAAGGCTGGATATATCACTCTCAGTAGTCACAAAAAACCAGACCATATCCCAACCTGGTGTCAAAGCATTTGGAAACTAACAGTTCCGCCTAGATCTAAACTATTCTTCTGGTGCATATTGAGGAATAAGGTACCTACTGGAGAACACCTTATGCATAGAACAATACATGGGCCAACTTGGTGCGTGTTGTGTAAAGATGCATCGGAATCCACAGAGCATCTCTTCTTGAGATGCAGTGCTACACAGGAACTATGGCGATCTCTCTCAAATCACTTCTCTTTCAATGGCAATTGGGAAGGATCGGACCTGATCGAGGCTTGGGATAATTGGGCACAAAAACAAAAGGGATCGAAATTTATAATCCTACCGATTCTCGTAAATTGGCAGATTTGGAAGGCTCGAAATCGATCTATTTTTGAGGATAGACCTATCACCTGGCCATTGATCGAAGCCACTATCTCTACTGCCTACAAGGAACTCCCTGACCCACAGCCCCCAAAAGAGCGCCATCCCCATCCGCCCCGTTGCATTGACAAAAATACCCCTTGGGCCTTCTTTGATGGGGCTGCAAATCATCTTAGTTGTGGGGGAGGTTTTACGTTACATTTGAATGAACATCATCATTATACTGTAAAATCAGGCCTGGGCACTGGAACTAATAACTTTGTTGAGCTCATTACACTGCGACATCTTCTCCACTTTGCTCTTCACCACCATTGCACCAGCATCAATATTTTCGGGGATTCAAAAATTGTAATAAATTGGTTCAATGGCATATCTGACTGTCATACACACACTCAGCGTCATCCTAAATGAAGTTTTTGTATTCAAGGCAGCTTTTAACAACATCACTTGCTCTCACATTTACAAGGAACATAACGGCCATGCTGACAAATTATCCAAGGAGGCCGCGTTGATGGACAGAGGCATATGGGAGATCACTGAGGTGAAGGAACAGAACGAATACAGATATTTTCACCGGCCTTACATAGACCAAGGATATCAGCATGCACCAGAATCTTAATTTACTGAACAGGATTTTTGTTTTTTGTCATGCAGACAGTGCTTACACATGATGATCAGACAATGCATATTTTTTGTGGGAATGATACTGTGTTTATTACCAGCGTTATGGCAAGATGTAAACAGTCTTATTTGACTATTTCCTGGAGAACTACATAGTGCTCTGCACGATATATTTTATGTAAATATGGAACACTGTTATACACAGTGGAAATCGCATATGCATAAAGCATCTACAATATGTAATTTTTCCAAATATAATGAAAAATTATGGATTTTTCCAGTGGAAAAAAAAAAAAAAAAAAGGACAGAGGTAATACTTGGTGTAGGTGTTATAAGGGGGAGGCGTAGTGATACGGTGTGAGTTGAATAACGGAGCAGAGCGTATAGGGCATCGACTGGGCTGCGCAGGTGTGGAATGCCGAAAGATGTAAGGCTCGAGGGAGGAAACATTCACGCTGTCGCTGACAGTGTAATACCGTTGTGCAGAGGGACAATGTAAGTTGGCTTGAGCGAGTGATTCTGAAATAAAAGGCGTAATTGAACGCAAGTTGCTCCTTAGTAGTTGTTCTTTCTCGAATTCTGGAGACACCACTTGATTGGGCTTGCGTAGTAGGAGATGTGAACAGTGAGGAGCATATACAGTATTAACCAATGGGATTGCAGAGGAAACCAGAGTGGAATATGCATTCAATACTAATGCACGACAGAGACTATGGCAAAGGTGTCAGTTCTACAAAATAGGCAGAACATAGGCAAGAGGGAGTTACAAGCCAGAAAGGAAGCCAAAAATGGGGTTGGCTCTGATACCATGTCAAGTCAGGTGGTAACTGCTCAAATCAATTGTGCTTCTTCATTAAGATTACTCATGGTTATATACATGAGGGAGTGACTCTTGGGTTTCACCTCCCGGTGACTCTTCCTTTTCCATTATTTACTATTTACATTATTTACAAGTGTTCAACCAATCCCCATTATTAAGTGTCAATGTTGTTACTGTTGCCAAGTCAAGTGGGATCATCTACAAAGGAAGAAGAAGGTTGACTTGGTGTGGAAAAAAGGTCTAGAGTCTTGGAATATCTCAGGAAAACTATTGAAGGAAGAATTATTGACTGGGTTTTCCCCTAGGGAGGGGTTTTGCTGTTGATTTGGGTAGCATCAGATGTGCTCTAGCCACGAAAATTGGTGGAGAGGCTAAGGCACATGAGATCTCCAATACCCAGAAAGGGTTTGGGTAGATTCTAAACAATTTGGGAGATATTAAAATAATTAATATTTTTAATGGAGTCCCTAAGTCTAAACTTAAGGAAAATAAAATATTAATGTGTATTAATATAATATTATGTTAGAATGGTCCAAAAGTCATGGATCAAGCCAGATCTAATCTTAGCCATTGATTAGGGACTTAATCTCGGTCGTTGATTTGTCAACGAGAAAAATAGAAGAGGAGGCTTGAAGGTCACTTGGAGAACACACTGAGGGAGACCAGTCAGTTCAATTTCTGGAGCGGGGTTAGCTGAGAAATTGAACCAGTGGTCTGATAAGCAATCAGGAGGTAGCAAGTACGGAGCAAAGAGGCATGATCAGCCACTGGAGATCAGCGCTGAGGCAGGAGAGGCAGACGCAGAGCTTTTCAGGCAGACGCAAAGGCAGCAAAAGACTGCGCAGTCACTTGATGGGTCTGCGTGAGTGACGCAGAGAGGCCCAAGGCTAATGCAGTAAAGAAGGGGTTGACGCAGGAAGTGCTGGAGAATTATTTCTCTCTGTAGGTAAGCCAGTTTGGCACTTTGTTGTACAGAAGAATTGCTAAATAATAAAATCCTCCCTTGCTACACTGGTTTTCCCACATTGGGTTTTTCCGGGGACTGTTGTCCAAAATATCTGTATCAATGTGTTAATGCTTGTGCATATGTTTGTTTCTGTATTACGGTGTGATATTTGCAACAGTATTTATTTTAATGTTTATTGAAGTAATTTCATAAATAACTTATTGTGGAATAAGTAGGAAAAATAAATTAGTTGCTACAGTGATAGAATTTTCACGTTTGCCCTAGTTGTATGTGTATATCTGGTGTCCTTTAATTTATGTGTTATTGCTTTGGCAATTGCTTGATGAACTAAAAGAAACCTAATAAGAAATCAAGAACATCACAAGTAATTATCAAGTATAAGAAAATATTTCTGCCTTTTTTATTTTTCTAACAACCTTAGCTTTCTTGATTTGTTAGAGTAGTTTTTCACTATGATCTTTGAGGCGCGAAATTTCCTTGTCATTATTGGGAATGACTTCTTCAAGTTCCTTCTGCTTCTTTGGTATAGTTTCTAGATTCTCTTGAAACATTAGTTTCGAAATATCCTTAAGGTCTTTTACTGAAGGTATTATTAGTTTTGATTTCGTTGTTATGTCTTGAAGTGTGACCATCTTTTTCTTGTAAGGGAACATCAAGAATTTCTTTTCTATGTTAATTATGAACGTCCCTAATTCCTTGAACCAAGGTCAACCGAGAATTATGTCAACCTCTTTGTCAAGCATAGTTACGACACAAAATTGAGATATGTACTCATAATGATCGATCGTCACTTGTAAATCATTAATTTCATATTCCTTTTTGCCAAAAATACCTTTTTGTTCACCTATATTTAGATTTAGCACTAATAGTTGATTTGCCAAATTAATATTGATGTAATTATCCTCGATGCTTCAATTAATAGTGATGCTAATCTCTTTCCCTTGGATACATCTTCTTAATGTAAATAATCTAAAATCTACAATTGGAATACTTTTATAAGAGAACCTTCCTTCCTTTATCATTTTCAAATTAGACTCCATTTTGTTTGTTGGATATTAAATACTTGTATTCTTTTTTTAACTATAACCTTCACTTCCTTTTTTATTCAACCTTTATATTTTTGACTTTAAATATCCTCTCATATATATTGTTGACACCTAATCATCAGGATTGGGTGAACATAATGTAAATAAATAAATAAGTAATGTGAACAATCATCCGGAGATGAATTGAACAGTCTCTCCCTCATGTATATAATAAGGCCAACGTGAAGGAATAAACACACGAATCAATTTTTGGTTGAGGAGTTACTGCCTAGTCTGACATGGTATCAGAGCCAGCTCCCAAAATTAGGTTTTGTGTAACTCCTGGTGTTAGTTTCTGCCTATGTTCTGTCTATCTTGCAGAATTCACACCTGCCCATCTGACCGAATTCAGTTTCCCATATATACGTTGCCCCTTGCTCTAATGCACAGCTAGCTCTCATATAATCTGTGGTAGGTTTCAGAACCTGCTCCTCCACCTGCTATTCACCATTATTCTCGTTGCTCATAAACATCTGAACGTCGCTCCCTCCATACGCTGCTCCTCCATGTTTTTGTTATTGTTTTATGCTCGTATCTTCCTTCCCTTTTTTATTAACAATTGAGATTTTGTATTTAGTTCCTGCGTAGTGGCTCACCGGTGTCACCGTTGTCACGATGCTTCTCTCTCCTTTGAGAATAGTTTACTGGTTCTCTTGATGGAGAATTGATTTTGGAAATCCAGAGGTAGCCTGCACGTTACATTAACTGAGCCCTGTTACTGCGCGAGACCTGAACCGAGACCTGCGACTGTCAACGTTACATTAACCGAGACCTCCGTTCCATTTTCTTATGCATTCGCCTGTCCAAAAAAAAAGGTGCTATTATATAGCAGCGCTTCACACAAGTCCGCTTCCCTGTTTGACGTGGTATTATATAGCAGCGCTTTACACAAGTCCGCTTGCCTGGTATTTTTTTAACGCTGGCTTGACATGGAAAAGGCGCCTGAGTCTGCTGCGTGAATGATGCTGGTATATATGTTGAAGTTTTTTTGGCATACACATTGAAGTTTTTCGCATATAATGTTGGCATATACTTTGAAGTTTTTGGTATATACGTTGAAGTCTTTTTGGCATGTAAAATGTGTTAAAAGCCACGCGTTGAATGTACTCTTGAACGTTGTTGAATGTACTCTTAAACGTTGTTTAACACATGGAATTGTATTGAGCCCTTTTTTGGTACGCTGACAACATGGTATTTCATAAGTATTTGAGACATGCGTTGAGATTAGATTGGTGAAGACCAAATTCCGATAGCTCTGTTGCCTTTTCCATGAAAAACAATTCAAGAACGTTGCGGAAAAATTGATAAGGAAGAGATTTGAAATTTTTTGAGAATGCATAGTTGATCTTTGGAAAATGTTTTATATTTTCATTAAAGACAAAGACAGTACAAAGCCCTATATTGAGAGAATAACCTTTTGAATTGTAAATTTTAAAAATTACCACCAGAAGTACAATTTTATTGTACATTGGCAGAAGTATTTTTTTATCAACAGAAGTAATTTTTACAGAATGCATTCAATCATATCCATGGTGGGAATAGTTCTCACTAGCAAGGAGAACTATCCTGAATGGCCCCGGATGATAAAACACACCCTCATTTTCAATGAGTTGTGGAAAGGAGTGTGTGTCGGAGACGGAGACAATGAACCAGAACAGCCTACCTCAGACAAAGAGCTCATCATTTGGGAAAACAAGAACAGCAAAGCTTATGCATTAATCGCAGCATTTGTAAATGAAGAGGTGAATCACCATATTTCGTCATTTTCAACTGCCTTTGAAGCCTTACAAACGTTGAGAGAACTCTATAACTCACGTTCTGCACTTGAAGTTGTTCAACTCATGATTGAACTCTTCACTCTTGAACTGCAAAATAATGATCCTCTTGCTCTTGCATCTGAAGTAAAGTCTATAATGCATGATATCAAATCCACTAAGGTTGAATTGGCTATTCCTCTTATCGCTTTTCTCAAGGCACTTTATCCTACTTACTCCAATTATCTTGAGTCATTGCAAGCAAATGGAAATCTCAAAGATATCACCTTTGACTCTCTTGTGAAAAAGTTTGTTGAAAGAGAAAGCTTTTGGAAAGAAGACAGCCCCTGAATCCTCTGAAGAGGTTGTGTGTCTTGCTCATAAAGAAAAGCATCCTACTCAAGATTATTCAAAAAGAAGAGGTGGTCGAAGAGGAAGAAGAAGATATTTCAGAGGCAGGGGGGGTAGACATTCTCAAGAAGAAAAGGTAGATTTGCACTGCATTCGCTGCAAAAGAAATGGATCATATGATGCCTCTACATGCAAGCTACCATGGGACAAAATTGAGCAGAAAAGAAACCAACAAAAAGGTAAAACTAATTATACAAACAAAGGTAAAGCACCTGAATCCGCTCACTATGTTGTGGCACAAGGTAATATTGGAGTAAATGAAGATTTATTCAGTGCTTCACTTGCTTCTTGGAAAAATGATTGGTTGCATGATTCAGGAGCAACTTTCCACATGACTCATAGAAAAGATTTTTTTGAAGAATTTACTGACAATGTTGATGGAGCAGTATACTTTGCAAACCAATCAAAAATCAAGCCATCAGGGCTTGGCACAATCAGACTTAAACTGCCTGGTCTTCCAGACTTTCTTCTGCATCATGTTCGATATCTCCCACAGCTCAAGAGAAGCTTGTTGTCCTTGGTCCACATCCACCAGCAAGGTCACTCCATTCATATGTTTGATGGCAAGCTTGAGCTAAGAAAAGCATATGACCACTCACTTGTCATGAGGGGAATAAAAGAAGAAAGACTTCTCAAGCTGCAAGGAACCTCTGCTCGTGCACAACATTTCTCATACAATTCTCATCATGAAGAAGGTACACTTCCATCAAGTTTATTATGGCATGCTAGATTTGGACATTTAAACTATGACAGTCTCCGTTTATTGAACAAAAATGGTGTTGCTGGTTTGCCTACAATTCCTAGAAAACTTAAGCAATGTGATGCTTGCATTCTAGGAAAGCATAGCAAACAGTCCTTTCATGACTCATATTCAAGAGCACATAGGAAGCTTGAACTTATTCATTCAGATTTATGTGTTCCAATGCCTGTTCCTTCTGCAAATG
>APFE030817613.1:403398-435523 GCA_000404065.3 Pinus taeda | reverse complement strand
CTTTGGTTCCACCTGTTATGCCTTGATACCAAAAGTACATAGAAACAAACTTGGTGCTAGAAGTTGTAAGTGTATCTTCCTGGGGTATTCAAACACCTCCAAAGCATACCGTCTCTATGATGAAGTAAATAAAAAGTTTGTTGTGTCTAGAGATGTAATTTTTCATGAATCATCCAAAACTGACAATGTTGTTGAGCGGCAACTTGATCGCTTGGATAGATTCGCAAAAGCAAAATCATTTCAAGAATTTGATAATCAGATTTCACATCTTGAAAGGGGGATTCCTATACTAGATCAACATGTGGAATCTTCTTATGAGGAACACTCTCCCCCACATGAAACTCCAACAACAGATGATGCTTTAAGTGATGTGCTTGATAGAATTGGGAGACTCAATCTTGATTCAGTCCCAACTCAATCAACGAAATAGTCTAGACCATCTAAGAAAGGTCCCCCAAAGTGGCTGACAAAGACACTTGAAAGTGTTCATCCTAATGAGGTTGGAAAGATAGGAACTAGAAATTCAAACTAGCAAAATGGAAGTGATGTGGATGACTCTAATTCACCTGTTGATATGGATGTTTCTTATGATTGTGAATTGAACTTCTCTACGGATTTTGAACCAACTTCCTTCAAAGAAGCTACTTCTCATGATGAATGGAAAGAAGCAATGCAAAAAGAGTATGATGCCCTCATAAAGAACGGCACTTGGAAGCTGGTTGATCCTCCATTAGGAACCAAACCGATTGGCTACAAGTGGGTCTACAAGAACAAGTATAAAGTTGATGGCTCACTTGACAAGCACAAAGCTAGGCTTGTGGCAAAAGGTTTTGCACAGAAGGAAGGGGTCAATTATGAGGAGACTTTTGCCCCCACAGCAAAATGGGCTACCATCCGGACACTCTTTGCCCTAGCAACTCACAACGGTTGGAAAGTCCATCAAATGGATGTAAAAACTGCTTTCTTAAATGGAGATCTAAAAATGTTTTTATGTCCCAGCCTGAAGGATTTGCTGTGAAAGGACATGAACATAAAGTATGCAAAATGGTGAAGTCCTTGTATGGCCTCAAACAAACACCGCGACCCTGGTATGAAAAACTAACTAAGCATCTTCTGAAACTCAATTTCAAACATTATGATCTTGATGATGCAACTTTATTTGTCAAGAAAGTTGGCAAAACAGTTGTATATCTTTGTGGTATATGTAGATGATCTTTTGATGACAGGGAACAATGAAAGCTACATTGCAACCATAAAGAGAATTAGGGGAAAGTTTTGAAAATGATTGATTTGGGCTATGTTCATTACTATCTTGGCATTGAAGTAACCCAACATCCGAAGTCCATATTTCTTTCTCAAAAGAAATACATTGGAGATCTGTTGAACAGGTTTGGCATGACAGAATGCAATCCTCTTACTACTCCAGTGGAACAAAACTTAAAGCTCACATCTATTGAAGGAAAAGAATTTGAGGATGCAACAAAGTATAGACAACTAGTAGGAAGTCTCAACTACCTAACTACTACCAGACCAGACATTTCGTTTGTTGTTGGAATCCTCTCTAGGTTTATGCAAAAGCCTTGTGAGAGACATTGGTCTGCTGCAAAAAGAGTTCTAAGGTACTTCAAGGGAACTCAAGACTTTGGAATAAAGTATACACAGGTGGACGACTTCAGCTTGATTGGATACTCTGATTCAGACTTCGATGGAGACAAAGAAACTGGAGTATCTACTTCAGGATATGTTATGAGTCTTGGATCAGGAGCTGTCTCCTGGAGATCACACAAACAATCAGTTCCAGCAGATTCCACAACAGAAGCAGAATACATGGCAACGCCAGCAATAAAAAAATTGTTGTGGCCTCAGGAAAATTCCTGAAGATTCCAAGTAACAAGTACAATCAAAACCACTCATGAATGAACAATACCTTTGCAATAAAGTTGGCCAAGAACCCAAAGTTCCATGATCGAACGAAGCACATCAATACTAAAAATCATCTGATTCGACATCATGTTGAGGCTAAAACAATCCATCTCCGTCATTGTTCCACTAATGAGCAAATTGCAGACATCTTCAACAAAGCGCTTGGAAGAGAAAAGCTCGAACGATTCAGAATGATGCTTGGACTCACCAACATCCCTTCAGTAAGGGGGCGAATGTTGACACCTAATCATCAGGATTGGGTGAACATAATGTAAATAAATAAATAAGTAATGTAGACAGTCATCGGGAGATGAAGTGAACAGTCTCTCCCTCATCTATATAATAAGGCCAACCTGAAGGAATAAACACACGAATCAATTTTTGGTTGAGTTACTACCTAGTCTGACATATATATATATATATATATAGAAAAGAGTAAATAACTTTTATTCTAATTAACTCCCCCCCCCTTTTTTCTTTTATTACTTATTAACAAAAATGTGTGGCACTTTTCTTTGTTTTAATTACAAAGAAACTTAATATAAATATAATTCCCTTTGGTATTGCCTCCTTTTAAATATAGTTGTATATAAGTTTAATATAATTTCTCTTAATATATCACACCTTGAACCGACACATCCTCTCTTGCCACCGATTTGGTTGCTTTAAAGTTTGGTGGCTGCAGTTCTATCATCAGCGATGACTAGAAAGCGGATGAAACGTATGATCAGTGAACCGTATGTGACAGGTAAATTTAAAGTACGTACAACGGCTTGGCAGCAGAAATTCAGGTCAGTCCAAAGGAGATAGAGGTGGTGGCAGTGGCGACTGAAACGAGTTGAGGCTATGAGCAATGTAAAACAATAGTCGTTGCAGTGTTGGTAACATTAGGGGCAACACTGGAAACTATCTATGGAGCAGCGAAGGGAAAATTTGGGCAGCAGATGCACGGTAGCAGCAATGGCTGCGTACAGGGGATATAATGGTAGGATCGAGGTAGCGAACGATAGAATGAACGCAGACGCAACTGCGGCATGATGGCATACAATGCATGGTGGGTTGTCGTGACCGCTCGACAATGGTGATGGACGACTTTGGGTGCAGCAATGTGGACAGCGGTCGTTGGGCAATAACACAAATAGATCGAATAGGGAGATAGTCGCACAGTGGCTAGGATAGCAAGGGTCAACGATGGGATGGCAAATGGGCCTTCGGTGGCTATTCTAGGTAAGGTGGTTTTTTTTTGTTTTTTTTTGGTCTCTTTTTTTATATAACTTTTTATTTTTTTGCAACAAGTAATTTTTTTTCTAAATATACTTTGACCACCCCTTTTTTTATACATGTTGATTTTTCCTTCTTTTTTTTCTATTTATTTTCATATAAATTCTATATCTTTATATATATTCATTTTTATTATTTCATTTTTATTTTTAAATAATTTTATGGCCAAAGGTCTAATAGCAATTATGGCAGAATGGAGAACCTCCCACTACGTAGTGAAACGCTACAATTGTGACGACAACAAAGTTGACGAAATTGATGGCCAAGGGTTGGATTAGGCATGGTTTTAATACCAATGTAACAAACAAAGTTCATATACTTAAAAGGAATGCTCTGATACCAATGTAACAAACAAAGTTTGTATACTAAGAGAAATGCTCTGATACTAATGTAACAAACAAGGTTCGTATACGCAACCAAGTAATATTCAGAATATGATGGAGGAGCATTCAGCCCAAGGAAAATCGTTGTAAATAGTAGACATAGGGGGTCATGCATTTTAGGAAATAGTTTCCTAAGTCTCAAGTCAATGTAATATTTAGGCTTTTAAGTGATTTAATTAGATAATGTGAGAATATGTAGATGCTCTCAAAATAAATAAAAGAGAACATGACTGGTAGAAGTCAAATCCAACTCTTAAACAGTTCCATGATTCTAGGAACAAGAGAGAGCTTTTAGGCATTGAAAGGGAAGCTGATAAGAAGACTTTTCTGTTTTAAAACAGAGGAAAAAATGGAATGGATAAAGTTTCAAGGAAATCTATCTGCCACATATGCATGCATGTAGCGAGCTTTAGGCTTTTGTTAGAGGGGTGATCGAATCCTCCAATGATCCAATCCAATGCATTCTTATAAATAGTGAACCTGCGTGTTCAATGGAATAGGCCACTAATGTTGAGAATCCAGCTTGTGTGAGACCGAAGTGTCTCGAATGTAATCTTTGTTTTTACATTAATATATATGCAGAGTTATTCCTGATTGTGTCAGACTGTGTGAATGCATGAAACTATATTGAATGATTGAGTTATATATAAATGGACAATTTGTAGGTTCTATAACTATGATTGCAGGCAGAATTCTGGTGAGGAACACACAGAGAGAGGAGATCAATTCAGAAGAATCGTAATGGACCATCGAGTCCCATTGAAGCAGCAGAGCAAAGCTCTGGAGAGACAGCGAAGCTGAGAGTTGGAAGACCTAAGCTCAGATCAAAGTGGTGCAGCAGAAGCAGTGAAGGATCAAAACCTTCAAAAGAACCAAATCACTAAAGCATTGAAGAAAACACGGAAAATTTCTAAGTAAAGGGATTGAACAGAGAAGTGAAGATCGATGCTCAGGAACCGTTAGATCTTGGGAAGATCAATGACTGAGATCAAATTGGCAAAAAAAATATCGCATCGCATTAGTTCAAGTGGAAGGGAACCGGCCTATGAAATTGTCGAACTCCGGTAGGGCGATATAACCGAACCCGAAGTTCATAACGACGGATTTAAATCCCTATCGGGTCCGAAGATATAATCGCATTATCGGAGGTTTAAGACAGAAGAGTCAAGCGCAAGGACCATCGATACGCCGATAGCGATAATCTCGATCAGCGATCGGAGGTCGGGGTGATCGCTTGTTGGAAGTTCGGAGGATTGGCGTGGCAGAAGGTTAACATAGAAGGTGGACCCGACGATGATATGAGTGCGAATCTATAAGATTTGAGATCTGATAGATGTGTTCGGAGCGGGTTTTCCCGTTATTCCATTATATTTGCATTAAAGTGATGCGGCCATTAACAAAGGGAAATCGCATATCGGAAGGTGATGAGGCTCATGTGTAAAGTGGCATGTTGAAGTCCCGAAAGCCGATTAGCCAATTGCGATAAAGATAAAGCGTTGGAATCTGCGCTGATACCGTACTCAAAGTGGAAAGATATGTTTGTGAAGTAATTCCTTTGTAAATGTATTTATAAGGGAATTGCGCGGTTAAAGGGTTGTAAAGTCCCGAAAGGAAGATTTGAGACAACCTTTAATAAAAGAGGCTAAAGAAGGCTTATAAGGGTAGATTAAGTCCCGATAGAGGATTTAAGCAAGGTGATTAAGTTCCTATACACAAGAACTGTTAAAAAAGGCCTTAACCATTAGCTATCGCTGTAGATTTGACTCCATGCAGAGTTAAATACCTGGGACAAGAGTTGTGGATGCATTGTTGTTAAATGCATACTATGAGTATATGCTGGGTAACCCTGGCATCAGTTTGACTAAGTATGTTTATGTGCGGGTTTACCCCTACACCATTAGTGGTATCAAAGCAGAAGTTTGTATCAGCGCAGATTTGTAAGACTGTAAGGGGAACTTTTGAAGTTCTGGAAGATTGTAGCATTCCAGCAGAGACTTGGAGTAAGCAGGAACAGAGAATTCCTTAAAGGAAAGAACAAGCAAGATTGTTTAATGCAAGTTCTGAAGGAAAAAGGACTTGAGGGACAAAACAGAGGACAATCCATTTCAAAGTGCAGAAGAATGGGTGAAACAAGATCATGATGAGATCTTGAAGGTGAGGTAATATGTTCTGTTTCCAATTAAGAATGTGTGTTTTTATACTAATGCACAGGTGACAGCAAGAGAAGCTGTGAGAGAAGAACCAGATGTGTTCTTGAAGACAGAGTAAGGAGAATACTCTGAAGAAGAAGTGGCAGCGAACCTGAAGAATCCAACAAGAGATTGGACAGGGAGGACAACTGAAGTGTTCTCAAGAGGAACTGAGAGATTGCAGAAGCCTAGAAGGAGCAAAGGTGTTGCTCAAAGGGAGGTTCCAAACAAAGGACCGATACTTACCAAAAGACTAAGTGAGGAGAGCTTAGTGAGGTAAGATTGCAACCAAGAGGACTCGCTGTTGCAGAGGCTTGTTGCAAAGGAGCTCATGAAGAAAGAAGAGAAGAAGATGACTACTTATAGTCATAGCAGAGGTTCAGAGAGAAGCCACAGCAGAGGATATAAGAAAGAGGATGCCAAAGCAAATGGCAAGAGGATGAGTCAAGAAGAAATTGACAAAGAAGTTGCTGAATTAAAAGAACAACTCAATGCATTAAGGAGAATGCTTGAGGAAAGCCAGAGACTAGGTTATGCAAGGGTTCCATAAATATCTTTCGAGAATGGTATGGCACTGTATAAGAACACCACTAGACTATTTGGCTTTGACACTAGTGTCCAATAAAGGAATACTCTAATGCCAAGTAAGCAATTTTAACTTTGAATTTAGTTACAACTTTTATTTGTTTTGTAACTTTTCTTTGCAATTTAAAGGATTGAAATGTAATTTAAGTATTTTCTCCTTTTTCTTATTTCATGTATCTGTCTGGTCGAGAAATTGTGATGCTTAAGTTTTTCATTCAAGCACTTTGCCAAAACCTATGATATGTCAACTAGTGAATACAATGAAAGCGTTCATAAAAAAAATGCACACAAAGACACATAATAAGTTAGCCATTGTCAATTTGAGTTATCACGAATGGTTGGGCAGAATGATAACTATCCTCCCCACACATTGAACCTCCGCTAGTGACATGATAAGCTTTGATGCCTTGATGAAAAATTGTTGTAATGGCTTCATGCTTGAGAAAAACACTCATAATTGACTATAATTATGGGCTTGCCTAGTACCAGCAACCTCACTCTTGCCTTTGGGTTGAGAGGGAGGCCATTTTTTTCCTTATTAAATATACAAAATTCTTATTAAAAAAAAAAGCGGTTAGCAATAACAATTTATATAATTGATGAACTTTTGTTATTACCCTCCACAGTCAATGCCCACTAAATTTATCATGACCCTCTTAGAGGTTGAGAATCAATGCCAAATCCATTTGGTTATGTCCACTACAATATCCTACTATGTGTGAAACAAATTGAGCACCCCACTAACATGGACTCCATTTCCTTAGAATGCTCTAAAACATTCACCGAGTAAAGATGCACTCTGAGAGGCCTATTATGGAGGAGGCACCTTTGTGATTAGAGATAGAGGAAGAGCAGCCCAGTCATGTACATGATGCAAGAAAGGATTTGGATGACCACTGCATTTAGGGGACAGAGTTGGTCTATCAAGAGGGAGCATAAGATTGACAAGGTTAATGAGACAGCATCATCAACAGCCTATACACAATTTCATAGTTTAGCATCCACCAACAGACATCAAACTGATCCTGCAAGACTTTAACGGTAGACAGGTTCTTACATTTTCCCATAAAAGGTAAAGAGAGAACCAATAGCTAGTTGCTAGTTTGATCTTTGTAGGTAACTGATCAAACACATTTTATATGTGGTTGATGTCATTTTGTATATTTTATTTAGTTTTGTATCCTTAATTTAACAACTATCAAGATTTAGCATTGACTTTGTTATTGTTGAAGCTATGGGTAGCTTCGAAAGGTCCTTTGCATAGGCTTGGTGTCTTAGCATGTGGTAGATGATTTATTGCCTCCTTAGGTGCTTGCTTGGTGGAGTAAGTGATTTATGTCTTCTTTCCTAAGTCTAATGTAGGAAAAGTTCAATAATTAAATTCAATTAATTATTGTAGCTATTAAGTCATTTTCTAAAGATAAATAATTTAATTAAGTTATTAAAAAATAATCTCAATCATTGATCTCCAAGATGTTTTAGAAGGGAGATTAGGGTTAGGGATTTTGACTTAATGAAGATTATAAAGGAAGCCTAGCGAAGAGGTGAAGATACGCAAAAATTCAAGAGATCAAGTCATCATAGAGAGAGTGATTCTCTCTAGTGCGAGTAGTTTAGTGCACTGGAGCACAAAGGAGAAGTACGGGAGAATTGGGGGTGAATTCAGGAAGCCACGATGAGGAGATTTTCAGGCCAAATTGTTGGGGGAAGGTCGATTTGATTTAGAGAAAGCTTAATTGTTGGGGGTCAAGTTTCCTAAGGTGCAATGATAGCCTGCGGGGAGGGCACAGGGCAATTTTCCAGCTAATTGATTAGGCTGAATTTCTCTAGGTCGATTTCTAGGTGGCTAAACCCCTTGCCCTGAATTCATCTTGTGGCGCCAAGTTATAGGTTCCTGTTATTGTATTTTTTCTTTTTGAACTTACATGTCCAAGTCGACTCTTCCTCCAAATAGACGTGTCTATACATTATTGGTCAAAACTTGAATAAATACAAGTCGGATCTCCAATGACGAATTTGGTGAAGAATTCAGAGACAAGAGGACAGACAGGAGATAGAAGCCGAGGAGACAAGGAAGATCATTGTTGGGCAAAAATTTTGGGTTATTCTTCCAGCAATAGACTACAACACATAAATACCTTGGATTGTTAGCATTTGGAGAGCTCGGACAGCTTAACACAATCCTGTGGAAACTTCACTTACCTCAGATCATTGAGAAGTCAATAAACTGACCTTGGACGTGTAACCTTGACCTACAGACTATTGTGAAGCCCAAACTATAAATCTCGGTCTATATTCCTGTAGCAGCTCGGACAGGTGTAAGGTTGGTGAATGTGGAATTCGGATTAGTGACAGTCTTCCAAACAGACCACACCTCAACTCGGACATACCTATGACTATAAATCTCAATCTATACTCCTGTAGTAGCTCGGACTTTGGTAGCATCCTGTGGTGAAACTCAGTATTTGGACCTGTGGTAAGTACATTTGTGCAGGTATTACCCTCGGTCATGTTGAAGATTTCAAACAGTGTTAAGCATTGATGCTTGGATCTATGGAGGAGCAGTGAATTTCTTGCAAAGTGGACTATTAGGTGTTGATCAGTGGTTGTCATTAACGTCAACCCAAGCAGCACCAGGGGCTACCCCGATCTTGCAAGCGCATTTTGACTTGACAACTTACTCTATTTTGAGTCAAGGATCTTCTAGATGGATTCTACTCGTCGAGATGTTTCCGTTGATATATGGGACGCCAAGAAATTCTTCACGGCTTGAGAGATATTCATGTTTGAAGTTAGTAACCCTTATTAATGGGCTAAAACCCTATGGGGTTGTGGCATGGCACTCATAATTGGTTGTGGTCATTGAATAGTCAATAATTAATAAATCTTTTTTGCTCCTAAATCCCTCCAACGTTCACTTGTTGAGGACCCTCTCAACTCAAGACATTCATATAAATAATGACCCTCATATCCTCCTCTAGTAGGGATTTTATGGCTACAAACAGGTCATCGTGGAATTTTCGCTATAACTTTTTTTTCTGCGAAGCTTCAGAAGCTGAAATTAAAACCCATTTGAGCCGAAATCTTGATGAACCTCGTGACCAAATTTCAGATCATGGTTTGCTCTATTTTCAGAGATATGATCTGAGGAAGTTAGGGTTTTTGCAGGCTCCCAAATTCCATGTCAAACAGATGATGTTGGGAAAATTGTCATAACTCTCTCTGAGCATTGGATTCAAATTTCGTAAATAGTCATAGAAAGAGGACGGACGGTGGTTTGTTGAGTAGCGTTTTCAGGGCCGAAGGTCGCAACAGTGACACGTGGCACTTCGTACAAGTTCGCTCTACTGAACCAGTCTATAATCAAGTCATCGTGGGAGATTGGCATAACTCTTTCTTGAAGAATCCAATCTTGATCAGACCTGTGGGGTTGGAAAGAGGACTCATAGGGCTACCACAGGACGAAATTTCAGATCCTGGAGATCCGAAATTACAAAGATATAACAAATTCAATATCGAGCTCCTAGAAAGCAAGAAAAAGCATGAATTCAAGGATCACTGCAGTAAGGACCAAACATCAACAGTCAAAGGTAAGTCTCCTACAGCAAGGTATGTATGATTAGTGTTTATATCTGAATTTTGAGTTTCATCTTTAACATATGTTTTTGCAGGACAACGTAAGTATACACAGGGTCTCGACTCTCAATTATATTTCTATGTCTCTATATGTCACAGTGAGTTTTGATACGACATTTCGGAAGTCCTATTCTTGATACTACACATTTGATGTTACACCAAGTCTGCTAAATATATATGATGTTGTAAGTTCATGTTACTTGCCTTGTCATAGTTAATAGAATGGTCTCTATTGTTGTACTTAGAACTTGGTTCATCACAAGTCTAGGGTCTGTCATCAGTCTGTATTGTATATATTTTTCGGTCAGTTTTGGATAGTCTTGCATAGAGTCCACATATATATCAAGAGTGGGAGTCTTTGTCTACTTTTGCAACAAGTCAACAACAAAAATGACAAGCACACTTCTGGTACGCATTATAATTTTAATTTGTATTTATTCATTATTATGCACTTACATGTGTTTTGCATGCAGAGGTAAGTTGAAGGGTATTTTGTTTTGCTTTGGGATTGGTTTCACCGGGCAAATTTTGCATGCAAGTAGAAGAAGATTCAAGTACAACTTCAAGCAAGAATTCAAGAGCAAAAGTATCAAATCAAAGGAAGCATTGCAGCGGGACATCCTTTGAAGACATGACAACCATTTGTATATTGTGAAGAAGTGTCAAGGCCAAGAGTCATGATTGTAAAGTTGTAAAAGAGTCATTTGTAAAAGTGTCATCATTGGAAGAGTCATTATTGTAAAAGAGTCAATCTGCCTAGAGTCAAAAAGGCATTATTGGGAGGTATAGGAGTCTCTGTTGGGATGATGTCATGGTTGGGTTGCAGGTCATAGTGTGATTGGGTGTTCTGTTAAAATCATTGTAAATCATATTGTATCGTGGATCGTTGTCCCTGATACGGAATCCACACTCTTGTCTCATTTCATTCATTATAGGGTAGCAGGGAGGTGCTAGGTTGGTGCATGAAGTCGCCTACAGGTTGAAGCCTATGAACACTTTAGGTTGGTAGGTTTGTCCAGGACGTTGGGGCATCCATTTAGTTGATTACTGAAGAAACCAGGGCATTGAGGTGTCCTTCTAGTGGGAGCTGGAGAAGAATGCTTTTCTAGAATTCTAAGAAGTTGTTGCTTTCATTTCAGTTGGGGCTAAAGATTAGAGAAATTATTAGAAAAGCATTCGATGGTTTTTGACACGGAGGGGGTTTTCCACCTAAAATTCTTGTCTATTGTGTTCTTTTATTTACTGTTATTACTGCATAAACATTAATAATAATTGAAGATTAACTAATGCTCTGAAAATGTTTAAAAGGGCTAATTGCTAAGAAAAACTAGTTCACCCCCCCTCTCAGTGTTTCCAACATTAGGAGCCTTGGAGCAATGAAGATTTTGGACAAGTTGAACAGTCACATAAGAGACACAATCTCATAACCCTGTGACAACGTGGAGAAGCTTGGACAGTCACCATTATAGCCCGAATTTGTGGAGCAATCTAGGGAAAGTGTGAAGTTTTGGTGTGGCTTGTTCAAGCACTAATAACATTCATTGGTTAAGACTTGAACAATGGCTTTGGGTATCATAACTGGAGCAATCCGGAGGCAAAATTGTAGCAGATTTTGGACTCACATTTAGAAGACTCATGGAGACCTATTGAAGACACCTTGAGGCATGTATTATAGCATATCATTGGCATCATTCGAAGGCAAGCCTAATATAAGAAACTAGAAGAGCAGTGCTTGTTGAAGGCTTAATTGAAGTTGAAGCTTGGTGTAGTTGAAGACATCCTTCGGACCAACTCTTGCAGACAAACTTGGAGTGGCCTGCATTAGAAGACTTTTGTATTGACTTAAGGACCTTGGAGAATCATTGAAGCCATACCTTGGTTGTAAACATTGTGGACCACATGAAGGATTGTTTGGTATAGACTTTGAGCAACTTATTGAAGACACCATGACGCAGTGTTGAAGGCCCTTATGATGTAACCTTGAAGAAACATGTTTGGGTAATATGAAGAGTTGTGGAGACACCTTCATGAGAAGACAATGTTGTCATTGATGAGTTAAGTGCCTTGGAGATCGTTTGAGGGCAGTGTTGAAGGTAAAGATATTGTTAGGGCTCATTGCAGAAGATATTGGGAGTCGTGAGGAATCATTGAATCTATCTTAAACAATTGAAGCAAAGGGTTGGAGCCCTAAAAGATAGGAGTCCGCAAGAAGACTAGGTTGGAGCCTGTACCAGAGATAGGGTTGGAGACATAGAGATTGGTGCCTCAAATTGACAAGGTTGGAGCCTCAGGAATATAGGGTTGGAGCCCTAGAGGTTGGAGCTTCATGAAGTCCAAGTCGGTGCTTGGAAAAATACAAGTTAGAGCCTGGGAGATTGAAGATTGGTGTCTTCATCAAGGGTTGGAGCACTAATTATTATTGTACTTGATTCATTGTAAAGAGGATTGGAGTCCTCATCACTAATTAATAGAATTATTATTCTATCATTGTTCATTTTTTGTTCTAATTATAAGTTATCTTAACTGGTGAAAATAACAATTGAAAAGAAATATTGATTCACCCCCCCCCCCTTAATGTTTCCATCGGTTAAAAATATCACTGACTTTATTTTTTGGTAATTCAATATCAGTGACTTTATTTTTTGGTAATTCAATGGTTGTGGATAAAATAAATTGTCGTGAGAAAAATAAATCTAACTATTATTTCAAAATTTAACATGGTATCAGAGCTATCTAGAAGACTCTTAGAGAGAGATTTGAGATCAAGAGAGTTTGCAACAACAAGTTTCCTTTTGATGGCAGCTGAATACTTTTCTTAAAATGTTACAGTTGGGTTTTGTGGTTGTGGTCGATTTGTGACGATGGCGTCTTTGAGCAGTCTGCAATATGAAGACAGGTTGGATTGGGCTATTAATTTCAGTCCCTGGACGGAGCGAATTACCATGATTCTAACGATGAATGGCCTGCGGGATCTTGTAAACAAAGAAATTCAGGTTCCTTCAGATCCAAACCTTGCAGCTGGGCATAATCTTAAAGATATGAGAACAAGGTTTATAATTTTGGACATTGTGAGGGGTCACATATTCCTCACATATCAGGGAAGGACATCAGACATCAAATGTGGGTAGCTATGACTAGTCTTTACCAGAGTCGAAATGAAAATAGGAAAATGGTGTTGCAAGAGAAGTTAAACGAGATTAGAATGAACAGATTTGCGACTGTGACAACTTACCTCACAAGGATCTGGCAAGCTCGTGATGAGCTTGTAGCTGTTGGGAAACTATGAGTGATTCAAAGCTAGTAAAGTTGCTCTCAAGGGTTGTGTTAAGCATTGGACCACCTTTTTAGATGGGATCCTTGCTAGGCAATGGCTTCCTGATTGGAGTTGGTTGTGGGATGACTTCATCCAAAAGGACATCTAGGAGAACTCATTGACCGAAGGACAAAAAAAGGGTATTGACGAGAAAGATGAGCTTGCTCTTGTTGCACAAGCAAAAAAGGGCAAAGCAAGGCCAAGCAAAACCAAAGTGGAGGAGGATCTTCACATAACAAAAAGGAGAAGGACATGAGCAAAGTCAAGTTCTTTGTTTGTCACTGTTAGAAATACTGAAAGGGGGGTGACTTAGTATTTCTTAGATATTAATAACTTATTAAGTATGCCATATGGAGCCCTTACTTATTAGTATTTCTTATAGCTCCATAAGGCCCCCCTTTAAGTTATTAAGGATAAGAAACTTAATAATCATACATGAGAGTGACAACCAAAGTGAGATATGGCATAGGTGGATGGGACACCTACACTACAAAGCTCTACCTATGTTGCCAAGGATGGTTGTTGTTTTCTAGAGATTAGGGTGCAGCAAGATGGAGTGTGTAAAGGATGTGCCCTTGACAAACAAGCCTAGGTTGTGTATCCTCGCAGCAAGACCAGATCTAAGGGAGTGCTAGACTTGGTGCACTCAGATATTTGTGGTCCTATATATGTGACATCAATCACAAGGTCTTTATACTTTGCAACGTTCATTTTTCTAGGAAAAATTGGATCTACTTCCTAAGGACTAAGGATGAGGTCTTCGATCAGTTTCAGGAGTTTAAAGCTTTTGAGGAGAACCAAAATGGGAAGAAGATTAAGGTGTTGAGATTTGATAATGGGAGCAAGTATACCTCCAACAAGTTCTAGGATTTTTGCAAAGACACAAGGATTAAGAAGGAGCTCATGGTACCTTACAACCCTTAACAGAATGGGGTTGTCGAGAAGAAGAATAGGACCATAATGGAGACAGTGAGGGCAATGATCTATGACCAAGAATTACCTATGTTTTTGTGGGTGAGGCCTGCAATACAGTTGTGTATGTGCAGAACAGGAGTCCTCATAGGAAATTGGAGGACGTGACTCCTGTGGAGTTGTTTACAAGAGTAAAACCTGATGTGAGCCATTTGTGCATCTTCGATAGTCCAATCTATGTCCACGTTCCCACGGAGATGAGGGCTAAGCTGGAGCCCCTGTTAGAAAGGGGTGTATTTGTGGGCTACAGTGAGGTCTCAAAGGCTTGTCGAGTCTACATTCCAAGAGAGAGGAAGGTGACCTTGAGTCAGGATGTTAGATTTGATGAGGACAGGACCCTTAGGAGATCTCATGAGAAAGAGCCTGCAGTGGTAGAAGAACGGGAGCGAGAAGCTCCTAAGGTTGAATAAGGACCAACAACACCAGCAGTAAGGACACATTCAACAGATTTGGAGGAGGAGCTGAATATGTTGAAGGAAAGTGTAACTAGGTTCGGCCTTCATAAATGTACTTTTGATATTTGTACTTATTCAAGAAAAGAAATATTATTTTATAATATATGTCAATGAGTCTCTTGCTCATTAAAGTAGGTCTAATATATGTCAAAGTGCTATAGGTGAGTCAAATGGTCAAAAGGAAATGTTGAAGGTCTTAAAGGCATGTTACACCATGTACACACACACTTGTTGAGCAAAGTTCGGATAGTTTCCATGGTGGTGTAGCATGCTTGAAGGAGCTTCTTGAAGGTGTCATTACAATCTATATATATATATTAAAGTTAAAGGGAAAACCTCCAAGCAAAGTTAAGTCTACTCCTATGTAATGACACCTTCAAGAAGCTCCTTCAAGCATGCTACACCACCATGGAAACTATCCAAAGTCTGCTCAACAAATCAGCCACCAAACAACCCCCAAATTCAGCCTACAAACATCCCTCAAAGTCGGCCTACAAACAGTCAATCAAGTCGACCTAAACGGAGGGGCAATCCTCTATTTATAGAGGTTCTCCACTCCAAATAAAACAGACCACTCAACCTCTAAAATCCACAAGAAACAAAGAGGACAAGAAGGTTGAAGGAAGCCAAGGTAAAGGGTCTACTAGGGCAGCAAAGAGAAGAGGAAGAATAGTGAAGATTAAGGGATTGTTTCTAGGGTATACACAGCCACACGTGCGAGGGAATGAACGACAGTCTGCAGCTATATCAGTAGTAAAATCACAGTTGTATATTCTTCATTGTTTGGGCTAGTAACTAGGCCTACAAAGGCCTCCTACTCTAGCGTGGAAGGAAGACACTCAAGCGAAGGAGAGAAGAGCATATGAACCTAGTAATCCTCCCACACGTGTGAGAAACTAGGGAAACAGAACAGCAGCATTGTCATACTCTCATATCACAATAAGGATCTTGATTGGTCAACGTTGAAGTCTAATCGTGCAAGGGGAACACCTCACCTAGAAGAATCACTCAAGAAGGTCTATTTCTAGACAAGATTCATAAGAGAAAGAAGTGTCATAGAACAAAGTGGCGGAAGAAGTGTCGAGGTATATGGTGCATAAAGCAGTAGAGACTTGACTTGTGCTTGGAGGATCTCTTTCGCAAGAGTCTAGGGTTTGGCATTGATCAATAGAAGCTTCAATAAGAGAAATTGACTAAAGGGTTTCCTCTCAAGAGAAGAGAGGTTTTGGCCCTGGCAAAGAGCCAACATCTTGTGTTCTTGTTTTTTATGTTTTGGTAGCAGTTGGATGAAGTACACACATATGCACTAATAAGAAGACGAAGAAGAATAAACTACCAAGAAAAAGAAAAAGACTTCACAAATTGTTATCAAGTAACAAAGAATCACACTACACTACTTTGCCCTAGATTCTTCAACATGGTGTCAAAGCTAAGGTGACACATCAAGGATAGGGCAGCTCAAGAACACTCATCAAGGAGAAGCATCTACAAGGTTGAAGCATGAAGCCTAGAAGTATCAATCACTTCAAGGTCAAGAAAGGTATACAATCCATCATTCATCAAGGAGGTCTACAAAGCTAGAAAAAAATCCTTACATAAAGGCGCCTACAAAGAAGAGCAGAATGAAGCAAGACCTACATCAAGCTACAAGTCACCAAGCAAATCTCATCATCAAGCAAGTCCACTTGAAGAAGGCAATTTGAAGAACATCAAGATCTAGGGAAGACAAGCCATCAAGCCTTCAAGGAGGAAGTAAATCCATTACATCTCAAAATCTATCTAGTAAGTACATGTCCCCTTCTGAATATATATCAATGTCTTTTTGCAAGGAAAGAAATAAATTGGTAGGTACCAATAACTTTCTTGCATAGAAGAGGATTGATCTACTTCTCAAGGAGAATGAACTCCTAGAACATGTTAAAGGGAATATCACTATCCCTGCTACGGAACAGACTCAAGCCTTAGCCAAGTACAATAAGGATGAGACAAGAGCTCAAAGGATTCTGATAGAATCAATCAAAGACTCTCAATCCTTATGTCAAGAAGTTTGAGACATCAAAAGAAATTTATGATAAGCTAGTAGAGTTATTCTTGATATCCACAACCGGAGAAGTTATATCTCTGATAAATGAATTATACAAGATCAAGATAACAAAGGAAGGAATAGCTCCCTACTTCATGAAAATCTCTAAAATGAGAGATCGACTTCAAGAGCTTGGGGAAGTCATGTCTGACAAAGAGATGACAACTGTAGTACTCAATGCTCTACCTGAGGAGTGGGGAAACTTCACATCAAGCATATAGGCTAAGAAGGAAGCAACCACTCTTAGTGAAACGTGGTCTCTATGCAGAACAAAGGAAACCATACTTAAGGCAAAGGAAGATGTGGGATCAAAGGAGCAAGCATTTGATACCATGGCCAAGAGAAAGGGTAAATTCGGCAAATTTGGTCCACGAAGAACAAACAACAAAGACATGTCCAAGATCCAATGCTTTGGATGCCAAGAATATGGACATTACAAAAGGAATTGTTCTAAGCTTAAGAAGGACAACTACAACAAAAGAAAGCAGGAAGAAGCTCACATAACTCAAGAGATAAAAGAAGGAAAGAAGCAAAAGAAGGAAGATCCTCTGGGTCTCTACTATGACTAGGTCAAACTCTTTACTTCTAGACTTCTTTCAAAGTTTTTGAGTAGGATAGGAGCATGTAGGAATAAATTAAAATTGCATGGCTAGAAACATCCTCTAGAATCTAGCAGCATGATGTACATAGAGTTCTAGATACTCATGTAGATGTGGCATTTATGATAAGAACAAAAATGCATAAGTAGAAATATCTTCTAGAATATAAGAGCATGGCAGATATAGCTCAAGATATTCATGTAGAAGAAGCATACCTAGTATAGGACCTCATACATGATGAAAGGAAAATTGATCATGAATAAGAATCTTAGAAGATCTCCATCATCAAAAGAAAGGAAACATTTGCAAGGCAAGGATCTTTAAGATCCTATGATGGAATCTTCAAAAGAAGGTTCATGAACCAAGGCAGATGTCTAATTGGGAATTCCATTCATGGAATTCAAGAAAAGGATGATATGCAAGCAAGCTAAGATGAAGCAAGAAGCGCCACACCAAAGGATGATCAAAGGAAAATCAAGATGAGGTGTGTATGCATTAAAATTTAGTCATGGGATAGTTCTATAACATGATCAAGCATGAAAGGATCTCTTTCACCAAGAACATGCTCGAAGGCATGTACCACAATGCAATGAAGGTCAACAAAAGAATATGCTCACATAAGGAGCATAAGATTGCTGACTAAGAAACAAGAAGAAATGTTGACAAGTCCAGAAAGAAAACAATAAAGGAATGCTCTCACAAGAAGCATCAGATGGTTGACCTATCCATCTGAGAAGAAGCAAATGAAGAAAGAGATCAAGCATGTGGAAGAACACCATGATCACCGAGAATCACTATCTAACAAGATGCTTTGAAGAAATCTCCCGAAAGAAGGCAAGACAACTCTGATAAAGGAAGAAAGGACCCTTGACACCTATAAAGGCCTTGTAGATATAAAAGGTGCAGATAATTGATTCTACTCTATAAAGATGTCGTGATGAGGAAGTCATCCAACAAAAGGAAAAGCAATGTTGAAGCAATATCAGGATGAAATCATGATGGGCTGCTAGGTCAGAACATGTAAACAAGCAAGTACAACGAAGCATCCATGAGAAGAATATTTCAAAGCATAAACAAGATGACAAAGGAGTAGCCCAGATGACAATGAAACCTGATATATGACATGACAGCCACTTTCCTTGAAGAAAGCAATGACTTGACAAACCAAGGAGGAAAGTGATCAATGGATGGTGCCCTACCTAGAAGAAGTTCGAACAAAAATTTCAAGACATTAAGAAATAAAGGAGATCAAGCAGCTAAAGGACCCACAAAGAAAAAGTTGTTGATGAAGGAAAGAGTCCCCAGTTAAGAGGGAGCTCTGATAGGTGCCTGATAAAGAGGGAGTTTTGGATCACCCCTAATTACAAAGGAGTGCAATTGTGTTTTAGATTTCATGGGTCATGCACTAGACCAAGACTAACAGCCGTAAGTCTAGATGAAGGCCATGAATGGAAATATAGACACAACATTCTTGTCTTCACTTGGGAAGAAAGAATGGGAGGATTGGGTAATCATCTCGCATCTGATACTCTTTGAGGATGTGTAGGGCATCCAAGACAAGTGTAGGCAAGAGGACTCATATCCTTTGAGGGTTGGGAACCCAAGACAAGAATAGTCCTAGAAGATCATACTCGGAGAACACCCAAGTGGGTATGTACCTTGAGAGACAATGATGAAGGTGTCTATGAATCATTGGTCTCGCCAGCATTATAGTTCATGGTCTCATAAAGAGATGGAGCTATTAGTCAAGGCCTTGCACTATGACAATGTTTTGGGATATGATGCTATAACAGATGGATTGCTAATCTGGTTTCTCTTATGTGAATTCAAGATTGATAATAGCCAAATACCTTGTAATGTTGTATGAACACCTACCCAGTTAAGAGGGGGTGTTTTAGGAAAGTGTAACTAGGTTCAGTCTTCAAAAATGTACTTTTGATATTTGTACTTATTCAAGAAAAGAAATATTATTTTATAATATATGTCAATGAGTTTCTTGCTCATTGAAGTAGGTCTAGCACATGTCAAAGTGCCATAAGTGAGTCAAATGGTCAAAAGGAAATGTTGAAGGCCTTAAAGGCATGTTACACCATGTACATATATATATATATTAAAGTTAAAGGAAAAACCTCCAAGCAAAGTCAAGTCTACTACTATGTAATGACACCTTCAAGCATGCTACACCACCATCGAAACTATCTGAAGTCTGCTCAACAAATTAGTCACCAAATAGCCCTCAAAGTCAACCTAAAAATAGCCCTCAAAGTCGGCCTACAAACTATCAATCAAGTCGACCTATAAGTCAGCCTAAATGGAGGGACAGTCCTCTATTTATAGAGGTCATCCACTCCAAATAAAACATACCACTCAAGCTCTGAAATCCGCAAGAAACAAAGACAACAAGAAGGTTGAAGGAAGTCGAGGTAAAGGGTCTACTAGGGCAGCGAGGAGAAGAGGAAGAACAGTGAAGATTAAGGGACTATTTCTAGGGGATACACAGTCACACGTGCGAGGGAATGAAGGATAGTTTGCAGCTATATCAGCAATAAAATCACAGTTGTATATTCTTCATTGTTTGGGCTAGTAACTAGGCCTACAAAGGCCTCCTACTCCAGCGTGGAAGGAAGACACTCAAGCGAAGGAGAGAAGAGCATATGAACCTAGTAATCCTCCCACATGTGCGAGAAAATAGGGCAGCAAAACAGCAACACTGTCATACTCTCATATCACAATAAGGATCTCGGTTGGTCAACGTTGAAGTCCACTTGTGCAAGGGGAACACCTCACCTAGAAGACTCACTCAAGAAGGTCTATTTCTAGACAAGATTCATAAGAGAACGAAATGCCGGAAGGAGGGTGAAGTGCCAGAGAACAAAGTGTCGGAAGAAGTGTCAGAAGAAGTGTCGGGGTATATGGTGCAAAAATGAGTAAAGATATGACTTGTGCTTGGGGGATCTCTTTGTCAGGGGTCTAGGGTTTGGCATTGATCAATAGAAGCTTCAATAAGAGAAATTCACTAAAGGGTTTTCCTCTCAAGAGAAGAGAGGTTTTGGCCCTGGCAGAGAGCCAACATCTTGTGTTCTTGTTTTTATATTTTGGTAGCAGTTTGATGAAGTACACACATATGCACTAATAAGAAGAAGAAGAAGAATAAGCTAACAAGAAAAATAAAAAGACTCCACAAATTGTTATCAAGTAACGAAAAATCACACTACAATACTTTGCCCTAGATTCTTCAACAAAATATTCCTTTGAGTTTTATGAGGAGGAGGCTAGGATGGGTCGAGCAGACCTTGAGTGATCCTAAGGAGCATGTGGAGGCTCCTCGCAGCACTTTCAGGCAGAGCAGACCATCGAAAAGATTTTCCAGTTATTTGGCATTAACAAGCAGCGTCTGTGAGTCTAAGCCTTCCACTTTTGAAGAGGCTATAGATGAGCAAGTCTAGAGGGATGCCATGGTGGAGAAGTATAGCTCCATCATGTGCAATGATGTGTGGGACATAGTGTCAAGACCGAAGGGAAAGTCTGTGGTCACTTCTTGATGGATCTATAAGATCGAACATGCAGCTGATGGCAATGTCGAGAAGTAACAAGTGAGGTTTATGGCAAGAGCGTTCTCCTAAGAGGGAGTGGATTATGACGAGACATTCGTACTTATCACCAAATATACATCCATTAGAGCAATTATGTCCATTGCTTCAAAAATGGGGTGGAGGATACATCAAATGGATGTGAAGACTGCTTTCCTCAACAGTGTGATTAAGGAGGTGTATATTGAGCAGCCTCGAGGCTTTGAGGTGCATGGGAGAGATTCCCATATATGTAGTTTGAAGAAGACCCTTATGGTTTAAAACGAGCTACACGTGCATGTTATGCAAGGATCTATGGGTTTCTTCTTGGTTTGGGTTTGACCAAGTGGGAGGCAAATCCCAACTTGTACTATGTACTTGTTGAGGGTGAGTCGCTCATCTTGGTACTTTATGTGGACAATATTTTCTTGATAGGATCAAAGAAGCTCATAGGGATGTGCGAGCACGATCTTGCTTTAGAGTTCGAGATGAAGGACATCGGCTTGATGCGCTACTTTTTGGGTTGGAGGTGACAGCTAGGAGAGATTTTCCTTGGACAAGGCAAGTATGCAGTTGAGAACTTGAGGAGGTTCAGGATGGAGAATTGCAGGCCTATGTCTACACAGATGATCACTAGTTTGAAGAAGCTAAGTGCTTCTGAAGGCGAGTTGGTGGATCTCACACTGTACAGGGAGCTGATAGGTTCTTTGATCTATCTAGTCAACACTAGGTCGGCTACATGTTTTGATGTGAACACACTCAACCAATTCATCATGGAGCCAAGACAGGTACTTTGGGTGCAGGAAAGCATGTGGTGAGATACCTGCGAGGTACGATTGACCTTGCACTGAGATATCTCAAAGGTGAAGGAGTGGAGCTACAGGGGTGCACAGATTTTGATTAGGCAAGGAGGGCAGTGGACAAATAATCCACATCTGGATATTGTTTCAGCTTGGGATCAACCATGGTCTCATGGTACAACAGGAAGCTACAGCCAATGGCACTTACTTTAGTAGAGGCAAAGTACATGGCAGCAAGTATGGCGAGTTGTGAGGCAATGTGGTTCACAAGATCCTTGCAGAGAAAAATTTAATCTACAGATGAGTCCAACGCTGATTGATTGTGATAATCAAAGTCGCATCAAGCTCTCTGAGAATCCTGTGTTTCATGATCGATCCAAGCACATCGAGATCAAATATCACTTCATCAGAGACAAGGTCTAGAGAGGTGTTGTGAGATTGCAATACATTTCTACATAGTAAGTGGCAAATGTTCTCACTAAGCCTCTAGTAAATGGTAAGTTTGCAAAGTACCAAGATAAGCAGCGGGTGGTGGAGAATCCCTTCCTTGCTAGGAGGGAGTGTTGAAGCTAGTGGTAGCTTCGGAAGGTCTTGTGCATAGGCTTGGTGTCTTAGGCTCTTAGCATGTGGGAGATGATTTATTCCCTCTTTAGGTGCTTGCTTGGTGGAGTAAGCGATTTATGTCTTCTTTCCTAAGTCTAACTTAGGAAAAGCACAATAATTAAAGTCAATTAATTATTGTGGACTAGCCCTGAGCGTTAGCTCAATTGGTTGAGTCCCCGTCATTAAAGTATCTTTGCTATTGAGAGGTCACGGGTTCAATTCTCTTGACATTCGCAAGGTCACGCTTTGTGGTTGAGCCAGCAACAAGTGATCTCTTCGGGTGGATCTGCCTAGTACAAATATTTTGTGGATGTAGCAATCAGTGATGTCTAGGGCCTGTGAACGAAAAAAAAAACTATTGTGGACTATTAAGTCATTTTCTAAAGATAAATAATTTAATTATTTAAGTGAATTAGAAATAATCTCAACCATTGATGTCCAAGATGTTCTAAAAGGGATATTAGTGTTAGGGAATTGGACTTAACGAAGATTATAAGGGAATCCTAGCAAAGAGGTGAAGATACACAAGAATTAAAGAGAGTGAGTCAACACAAAGAAAGAGATTTTCTCAAGTGCGAGTGGTTCAATGGACTGGAGCGCAGAAGAGAAGCACGGGAGAATTGAGGGTGAATCTAGGAGATCGGGTTGAGAAGATTGCAGAACTGAATTGCTGGGGGAAGGTCGATTTGATTTGGAGGAAGCCAAATTACTAGAGGCCAAGTTTCCTAGGGTGCAGTGATAGCTCATGGGGAGGGCGCAGGTCGATTTGCCAGCTAATTGATTGGACCGGATTTCTCCTAGACGCTTTTTTCTAGAGGCCAATTTTCAGGTGGCCAAATTCATCCTATGGGGCCAAGTTACAAGTTCCAATTATTGTAATTTTTCTTTGTATCTTTGTGGGTTGAAAACCCAGATTTTCCATATTAATAGATGACAGAGATTGTCGTGGGTGAATTATTTTTGAACTGTGTAATTGATATCTCTGATTTAAATTCGACTGCACATATTCATTCCTAGAAGTTAAAAATACCGGTGATTTTATTTTTCGGTAATTCTATATTTATTTGGCTAAATAAATAAATTGTTGGAGACAAAATAAATTGCTGTGAGAAAATAAATCTAGCTGGTATTTGGAAATTTGACAGTTACATCATTTGGCATTTTACACATCTTATATATCAGTGTTTTTTTTATTTAAGAAAAGAAAAGAAAAAAATTAGCGCTTTCTGATTTTTCCCAGTTATTGCCAATTTAATAGTTTCAAAACGCTCACCACTTATTTGTCGACTACAATTATTTCATCTATGATTAAAACTGTCCACTAAAATACATAAATTTTAAAATGTAGTAAATTTGAGAGGTATACTTTCAACTTTGAGATTCAACACTGGGTAGGTGAAATTCTACTTTGGCATGGTCAACACATTAGATGGTATCAAAAAACTATCCATTTGCCAGAGGCATTCACATAGCCATTTACCTTGAACACATCCTAACAAAACACCATCCAATCTTCTGCAGCAGAACCCCTTCCAGCACATTGTTCAACATTTATATCCTTAGGCAAATTTTGAGATATTTTGTGGTGGTTAACAAGGATAAATCTCTCTTGTAAGTTATAACTGCTAAACAGAGTTCTTTGACCATTGGTCAGATATTTTCCTGCTTCATAGCTGTTGTATGTTTTATTCAGAGAGAGTACGGATATGTCTTGCACATGCATTCACAGTATTGTATCTTTTATTCATATCATATTTTGTTCAGTATTGTCAGAACCAAATTGGAACTGGCAAAACTGGCTGGTCTGACCAGTTTCAGGGCATTCTGGTCAGATTCAAAGATTCAGACCATTTTGGTTGGCTCCATACCGAACCAGCCGATTCTATATAATGCTGTGCAGTCCAGCTAGGGACCAACAAAACCTAATTTTTCTTTCAGGAAAACAATAAACTAAGTAATTTGCAAGCACAACACCAGACCCTAGGGCCCTACTACGGTTATTTAAGGAGACACCCCCCTCCTCCAGCCTCCAGTTCACTCGCCTTAGTGATTAATGGTAATATTCAATTCTTGAAGTAAAAGTTCTTTTTACTTAAATTTATAACATTACCATTAATTGTTTCAGGATGTCTACGAGTGGTTTCACCCTCTCACTGGATTTCATACAGAGAAGTTCGACAGGCTTAACAGTTTTTAGGATTTCATGATTAGCAGGACTGCAAAATCTCTCCATTGGATCCTGTCATGTCTGAAAGTATGAAACTAGCATTTAATCAGGAGAACCAAACCCTCTATGTACCTAGATGTTGGTGGCATTGATTGTCGAACTTCTCTGTCATGACCCTAGTGTAAAATGTACCCTTCACTCAAGTTAAATCACTGATTTGGCATGTTAGGTTTCTTCTATCTTATTTTAATCCTTACAGGATGATATTGATGATGATGATCTCTATATAGAAAATTATTTTGATAATATGTAGTTATTTGTTGTAGGATGATTTTTTTTGGACTCTAAAGGCCATTTAGAAGCTCTTTGTTGATGTATTTTAGGTTCAGAAATGTATTGCACTCTGTGCGATTTTAGTTACATGCCCTCTTGGTTGCTATATATATGAGAAAATTTGCATATTTGTGTATAATGGTTTGGATTCATATGGATGCACGTGAACATATATGTTTTTTTTTCAAAATTATTTTTTGGTCCAATTTTTTTCCGGTTTCGGTCCAGTTCACATTTTTTGGGTCAACCAGTTCAATGAACGGTCTGGTTCTGATAACTATAATAATGTCTGTTTGTCTTGGGCAGTCCATGGGTATTGAAACAGTAAAAGAATAAACAAACAAGGCACTTAACTTTAAAGAAGCAGCATGGGAATTTCATCAGGTATACCTATCAAAGCCCCGCGGACAAACAAGCACAGTTTCATCTGGTGATGAACCTCCACCAACCTGAGAGTAAGATATCCAGAATCCAGATGTCTATGTCACCAACAATATCCATTTACTTTCAAGAGCTTGATAAATAGCCAGACCACCACATACCAGGCAAATGGGCTTGACTATTTGAATATTACAGGCCATATGAACTACTCCTGTAGCAATTAATATGGTATCTCCTGGTCTGAAAATGGGACAGCCAGGTGGGTCAGGCAAAAAGACAGATTCACATACAGAAATAACTACATACTGAAAAATTGACATGCACTGAATAGAGCAAACCACCAGTCATACTTATTAATCACTTTTTGTCTAAAATTTGAATAGATCTTTTATTTTGACCAACTTTCAGGTCAACAGAATTAATTTACCCTTCCTCTTCTACATTCTAGATATTGAATTCTTTGGCTACTTTTAAGTTTTACCCTTCCCTCCTTGGTCCCATTTCTGTCAATTTTTGCTTCTTTCAAGTTCCAATTTTTTGTTTCACACGTTAAACAATACAAAGATGTAAATATGATTTGGCAACCTTGCAGCAACAACTGCATCTTCAATCGTTGAAAAGATACCCGACTCAGCCAATGCATTGCACGATTTTTCCACACGTAACCACATTCGAGGGTCAGATGCCAGATGTCTCCACCTAGAACAAACCCTTGCAGCACTATATCGATCTGCAATGTCAAAAGAATATGATTAGTCCTTGATCAGTCCTATGTAACTCACAATATGTAAGATATGCTTCGGCTGCAGCCTTTTTGAATGAATATGAATTATATTTTGGTTTTTTTTTGAAGTGTGATTTTACTATGTTTCAATCTTTAAGTAGAGTACTATTAATAGTATTATTATTTTAAGTTTACCACTGCTAATACGCCAAGTGCTGTTATATAAAATAAATAGTCTGTAATTAGAAAGTAATTGGGAAAAGGGTAAGTAATTAGGAAAAGGGCATGATCCTTCCAAGAGACGCACAAGGTTGTATTTAAGTCAGGGCCTCCCAAAGTTGTAATCATCATTCATTAATTAATAATATTATCTATGCTTATTTCTGTCAGTCAATCACCTGTGCGTTTCATTTGGTACCAGAGCCACCATTGCGCTGCGCCCATCTGCTGCTCGTACAGTCCGCTACTTGTTTCCTTCCGCCCTCAACGCCAGCATCTCTACATGCCAATTCCTCCACCACCGCCATCCGTTGTTTTGTCCACTGCCTGTCTTCCCTGTCAAGCGTATTCCTCCCTGTACCACCATTCCCTACCGCCAGTCATTTCACCCTTACCGCATTCTTCCCAACCCGCTGCTACCATCGAGCCCAGTCCACTGTATCGCTCATCCCTTTCCCGACCCTCTGCTATCATCGAGCCTAGTCCACCGTATCGCTCATCCCTTGTCCCCACTGTCATCGGGTGAGCCGTCGGTTCTTCTCCAATCGATCATCGAGTGAGCCATCGGATCAACCTTGTAAACTATACAGTTCAGCCCTCCATTTTTTGTGGCTTGTATTAATTACTATATAGTTTATTATTAATTGTTTTATGATTCATAATAATTAATATTTCAATAACTATATAAGTTAATTAATATTTATAATTTAAGTATAAATTAAGTGATCTTAAAAATAAATTAATTAATTAAAACAAAAAAAAATTAAGGTCAAATGAGGAAAAAGAGTTAAGGTGGATAAATATACACCGCCATATACCCGAGCAATGACTTCGTCAATGTCGATGGCCAATTTTAATAAAAGATTGATAGATTTGGAGACTAAGGTAACTGAACATGGCGAAAAAATTGAGGTGCTCCAGGATACATCAAAGGGAATAGAGAGTCAGCTCGAGCAAAACCATAATGAATTTAAAAGGGATCATGCAATCCTTTCAAATACAGTGAATCTAAATCATAATCAAGCAATGGTGATGCTGACCTGTATTTGTGACAAGCTGAAGATTACACCCAATGAAATACCCTAGAATAATGAAGCAACTCAACATCTCAATTCTCTGGATTCGTCAAACTCGTTAGACTCACATGAGAAACCCGAATCTCCAAAAGCACCGTCCATACCCCATCAACAGGATAGTAACACGAAATTTCAAAATATGTCGCTCTGGAATCAATTCTCAAATATGTAGCTTGTGAATCAAAACCCTCTCTTTATTCCAACATTTGCAACCTATCAATGAAGAGAAAAACTTGAACTCTTCAAATTTGACGGTAATGAGAAGTGCAATGTTGCATGGTTCAATAAAGCAGAAGAATATTTCGAGATTTACAGTATTGATAATGATGATGAAAAGATCAGGCTTGCCTCCATGCAAATGGAAGGCGAATCATATAATTGGTATATGTGGTGGAAAAAGACAATTCTTGCTATCAATTGGATGAAATTCAAAAAATGCGTTCTTTAAAAGGTTCCAAGGTGTCAAGGAAGAAGAGTTATTCTCAACACTCACCAGACTGCAACAAAAAGGAGATGTAGACGAATACATGCGAGAATGGGAAACTTTGGCTACACAAGTTCCTAAATTATCAGAAACTCGTCTCATTCAATCATACATCAGGGACATAAAACCTATATCTAGGCTAAGCTTGAGCTTCATGACATCATTTCTATAGGCGTAGCAAGATAGAAGACAAAAGTTGCAGAAAAGAAGCACGAAAAGATGCAATGGCCAAAAATTGAAAGAGTATATTTGATACGAAGATATCCCCAAGCTACGAACACGAATAACACAAAATATATTCCACCACATCTTTGTGAAGGAGACAATAATTTGGAAATGCAAAGAATGAAAGAGGGCAAGTCCAAATGTTGTGGCGAAAAATGGAACCCAAAACATAGGTGTGCTAAAGGAAAAGAAACCAAGAACTTGTATAAATGTGAAGCAACTAATGAGTCAAACAATGAAGAATCTTACGTATAAGAAATCGAAGATTCTCCATAATTCTCTCCAAAACCAGATAATGAGAATATTTCGCAAGTGTCATTATCAGCCATGACAGGCATATCGCAGCCCCAAACATTAAAGTTAAAAGGACCTATCAAGAAGAGCAACATAATTGTTCTGATCGATACCAGTAGCACCCACAACTTTTTGGACTCAACTATGGCGAAAAGACTCAACATTTTCACGTTTCCCATGCCCAACATGAAATTTACAGTAGTTGACGGTAAAAAAATTGAAAAAGTAGGGAAATGCCATAAAGTCAAATTATAGATTCAAGATTATAATATAGAATCTTCATTCTACACTATACCACTAGGAGTGGATGCGGTCCTAGGTATCTAATGGCTTCAAACCCTAGGCACTTACTCTGCCAATCATCAAAAGCAATTTATAAAATTCAAATGGGAAGGTCAGAAATATTAATTATACGGGTTTCAGCCCCTTGAGAATCAAATTGTATCATCATCTCAGATGATGAAAATGATCAAGAAAGGAGCACCAACTTATTTAGTACAGTGTCATCAATTAGAAATGTTAACTTCAAATCTGGTCAACAAAGAAACACCGGAAGTCCAGGAGCTAATTCAAAAGCATGAAAAATTATTCCAAGACCTTCCAATGAAGATGCCTCCTAAAAGGGAAATCGAGCATACAATAGAAGTCAAAGCAAGATCCAACCCCATCAACATCAACCGTATCGATATCCACATCATCAAAAAACTACAATTGAGAGATTAGTCCAAGATCTCTTAAAGTGCGGCATTATCACAAAAAGTAAAAGTCTATATGTTGCTTCAGTTGCATTAGTTTGAAAAGATGGATCGTTCAGATTATGCGTCGCTTATCGAGGACTAAACAAAATAACAATTAAAAACAAGTTTCCAATGCCTTTTATCGATGAAATGTTGGATGAAATACATGGAGCTAAATACTTCTCAAAATTCGACTTAAGGTCAGGGTATTACCAAATCAAAATAAGGTTCGAAGACATAGCAAAAACTGTGTTTCTAACACACGAAGGTCATTACATGTTTAAAGAAATGCCTTTTGGGTTAACTAATGCACCAACAACATTCCAAAGCCACTACGAACGAGTTATTCCGTCCATATCTAAGAGAGTTTGTGTTAGTGTTCTTTGATGACATTTTAATTTACAGTAAAACTTCGAAGAGGCACCTTCAACATTTGGAGAAAGTGTCAGGCCAGGAGGTAACTCCTCAAATGAAATTGTATTCTTCATTTAGGTTGTTCATTATTATATAAAAGAGGGAGTGACTGTTCAGTTTCATCTCCCGATGACTCTCCATTTCATCTATTATTTACACTAATTACAATTGTTCACCCAATCCCTATGATTAGGTGTCAACATTCCCCCCTTAATCTGAAGGGATGTTGGTGAGTCCAAGCATCGTTCTGAATCTTTCAAGCTTTTCTCTTCCAAGCGCTTTGGTGAAAATGTCTGCAACCTGCTCATTAGCGGAACAATGGCGAAGATGGATTGTTTTGGCCTCAACATGATGTCGAATCAGATGATATTTTGTATTGATGTGCTTCGTTCGATCATGGAACTTTGGGTTTTTGGCCAACTTTATTGCCGAGGTATTGTCAATCATGAGTGGAGTCGATTGTACTTGTTTTACCTGCAAATCTTCCAAAATTTTCCTGAGCCACACAATTTCTTTTGTTGCCTCAGCCGCTACCACATATTCTACCTCTGTTGTGGAATCTGCTGGAACTGATTGTTTGCGTGATCTCCAAGAGACAGCTCCCGATCCAAGACTCATAGCATAACCCAAAATAGATACCCTAGTTTCTTTGTCTCCATCTAAGTCTGAATCAGAGTATCCAATCAAGCTGAAGTCACCCACCTGTGTATACTTGAGTCCAAAGTCTTGAGTTCCCTTCACGTACTTAAGAACTCTTTTTGCAACAAACCAATGTCCCTCACAAGGCTTTTGCATAAACCTAGAGAGGGTTCCAACAACAAATGAAATATTTGGTCTAGTAATAGTCAAGTAGTTGAGACTTCCTACAAGTTGTCTATACTTTGTTGCATCCTCAAATTCTTTTCCTTCAATGGATGTGAGCTTTAAGTTTTGTTCCATTGGAGTACTCAGAGGATTGCATTCAGTCATGCCAAACCTGTTCAACAGATCTCCAATGTACTTCTTTTGAAAAAGAAATATGGACTTCGGATGTTGAGTTACTTCAATACCAAGATGGTAATGAACATAGCCCAAATCGGTGATTTCAAAACCTTTCCTCAATTCCTTCTTTATGGATGCAATGTAGCTCTCGTTGTTCCCTATCATCAAAAGATCATCCACATATACCACAAGATATACAACTGTTTTGCCAACCTTCTTAACAAATAAAGTTACATCATCAAGATCATAATGCTTGAAATTGAGTTTCAAAAGATGCTCAGTTAGTTTTTCATACCAGGCTCGCGGTGCTTGTTTGAGGCCATACAAGGATTTCACAAGTTTGCATACTTTATGTTCATGTCCTTTCACAGCAAATCCTTCAGGTTCGGACATAAAAACATTCTCTTTTAGATCTCCATTCAAGAAAGCAGTTTTTACACCATTTGATGGACTTTCCAACCATTCTGAGCTGCTAAGGCAAAAAGTGTCCGGATGGTAACCCATTTTGCTGTGGGGGCAAAAGTCTCCTCATAATCGACCCCTTCCTTCTGTGCAAAACCTTTTGCCACAAGCCTGGCTTTGTGCTTGTCAAGTGAGCCATCAGCTTTATATGTGTTCTTGTAGACCCACTTGCAGCCAATTGGTTTGGTTCCCAATGGACGATCAACCTTCCAAGTGCCATTCTTTATCAGGGCATCATACTCCTTTTGAATTGCTTCTTTCCATTCATCATGGGAGGCAGCTTCTTTGAAGGAAGTTGGTTCAAAATTTGTAGACAAATTCAATTCACAATCATAAGAAACATCCATATCAACAGGTGAATCAGAGCCATCTACATCACCTCCATTTTGTAGGGTTGAATTTCTAGTTCTTATTTTTCCAACCTCATTAGGATGAACACTTTCAAGTGTCTTTGTCAGCCACTTTGGGGGACCTTTCTGAGATGGTCCAAGTTGCTCTATTGATTGAGTTGGGACTGAATGAAGATTGAGTCTCCCAATTCTTTCAATCACATCACTCAAAGTATCACCCGTTGTTGGAGTTTCATGCGGGGGAGGGAGTGCTTCAGAAGAAGAATCCACAGGTTGATCTAGTATAGGAACCCCCCCTTCAAGATGTGGAATCTGATTATCAAATTCTTGAAATGATTTTGCATTTGTGAATCTATCCAAGCGATCAAGTTGTTGCTCAACAACATTTTCACTTTTGGATGATTCAAGAAAGATTACATCTCTAGATACAACAAACTTTTTATTGACTTCATCATAGAGACGGTATGCTTTGGAGGTGTTTGAATAACCTAGGAAGATACACTTACGACTTCTTGCACCAAGTTTGCTTCTATGTACCTTTGGTATCAAGGCGTAACATGTGGAACCAAAGACCTTGAGATGCTTTACCAAAGGAATGTGCTCATACCACATTTCATAAGTAGTCTTGTTTCTAATAGCATTAGATGGACATCTATTCTTTACATATACAGCACATAGAACTACATCAGCCCAAAACATCAATTTTACATTTTGAAAAACATCATGGAGCACACCATATTTAATACTGTCATATTCATTCTTTCAGCTACTCCGTTCTGGTGGGGATTATAAGACACACTTGTTTGATGTTTGATCCCATGTTGGCGAAGATAGTTTTCAAATTCATTTGAAGTGTATTATTTTCCATTATCAGTGCGAATAGAGCC